>OX030949.1:100533461-100803490 GCA_943735915.1 Pherbina coryleti | reverse complement strand
TGGTTGTGGTCTTATTTTTAGTGAACGAGTTTCCAGCTTCCTTGGAGTAATTTCTACAAGCTCTTGACCATTATCTTTTTCAGGCGTTTCTTGAGGATCAAGAGATGGTGTTGAAGCTTCCGGAGGTGATTGCACTGTTGATGCTGATGCTGGTGGTAATATCGAATTTGAAATCGAACCATATAATGTAGTGGGAATTGGGCAGATTGATACGATGGGGGCGAACTCGCATGACGAGTGCTAAGCTATCCGCAATTCTTATTGGTTACGACGACGCCTACTTATGAGTGTGATTTGTTATGAATTCTGTGTCAATAAGCAATAACAACTTAAGTCGGATTTCAATGTTTTCAGAAATCTTGCTTCAAAGTTTGGAGAAAATGAGGAGATATATTCAAGGAATATAGCATTATAAATTACACAGTTCTGACTTAATAATAATATACGTGTAATTTTTCGAAAAAATTTTTTTTCTTTGGTGAATGTGTTCTTTATAGTTTTAGGAATATACGTACACATTTTTAAATCGATATTAATCTGTATCGAAAAAACAGAAGTTATAACGGTTTTTCTTAACCTATGTCTAAGCTCCATACAAAGAAATAAAAAACTTTAAACGCGATTTCCTCGAAACTAGTTTTTTTAAAACGGTTCGATAGATAACTCGAAATCTATTGGTTCAATTTCAATGATTCTTTTTGCATTTTGTTCGTTTTTTTTGTTCTTTAAGCATCCCCCCTAAATTCAAGTATCTATTTTTTTTTAATAAACAAGAAAGCGCGCGAAAATGTATCTATTTTTTGAACTTTTTACTTCAACTTCCGCCATAATTAAAAGAAAAACTCCCGGAGGTCTTGCGTAGGGGGGATGCTTAATATATGGTCTATGCTTTAAAATGTCATTTGATTTTTTTGTTTCCGATAAATGGCAAAGGCCAAATCCGTCGAACCGTTTTGGATGTCTTTTTTTCAATGCCATTTTCAGCGCCCTCTATATAAAAGCCAGAACTGTATTTTTAAAAAAACAAAATATTTTTATAAAGTATATGTACAATAAACTGTATAAATTTAAAAAAAAAAATAATAACTTCTTATATCTAAAAAAATTTTTTGAAAACAGCTCCTGTTTTTGGTTGTTACACGTATATTATACCTTAAGTCGACTTAAACAATTATTGCTTATGGACACAGAAGCAGAAAATGTATCTTCTTCTGGTGGTTCGATATACACATTATCAACCTCTTCATCATCTAAATCTAGCGTTTCTAGATATGCTGTAGCTTCTTCAATGGTCATCAATTCTCTAAATACAAACAAAAAACCACAAGAAAAAATATTTGCATAAATACCATATCAGGACGAATGTTACATATATGTAACGGCGGCGTAAACACTCCACTACCGCACAATAGATAATAAAATGCACTCATTTTTTATTTCCAAAATATAACTAAACAAAGACACTAAAACACTACAAACAAATTTTTTCACTTATCACTACAAAAAAAATATCATAATTCAATTTATTTTACTTACTTTCGCATATAAGACATTTTGAACAAACCAAATCACAAGCAATAAAAAGTACGTCTGCACAACTAACTGCTTCAACTCAAAATAAGTCAAATCGTTTTCTACGGGTGACTACTTTTCTAGCAAACAAGATTCAACACGTTTTTGTACCGAATCATTCAAATGTTTTTTGTTTTTGCTATTACATAAAAGGGTGCTCCAGCTCTACATATATGTAACATTCGTCGTTAATGGGTTAAGACATCTTGAAATTCACTTTAACCGCACCTTAGACTGATATATCGATTTATTGAAATGTTAAACTTTTTTTTTAGATTTCCCTGGTCAATTTCTTCAAACCAATTAAGAATAGCTTTTCTTTTCTGGTAGACAATTAGAGAGAAATGGTTTAGTAATGTATAACCATTTTCATCCCTCCTTAGAATTGCACCTAAATATCAGTGCCCATCATTGAATCAATAATATGGGCTGAAAACAATACTTATAATTTCATGCTGTGTCAGGATTGTTCCAAAAGTCTCCCCCTTTTTGACGGCATCAGCGAGACATAGCCGTGTGTGTTATTTTTATTGTTTAACATATGTATTTATTTTTACTTTTGTTCTCTTCAGAAGTTTGCATCTTCCTTGTTCATACTCTTTCTTGCTACTTCTTTTCTTGTTCCAACTCCTAGAGTTATTTTATATTTTCTCTTACAGCCAAGTCATTCTCGCATTGCAACAAAACACACACAACTCAGCATTTATGCCTAGAATTCCACCACCACACACATTGTACAGCCATTTAAATCTTGTTCTGCAAAATCCTTGCATTTTCATTGAAAAAAAAAAGCAAACTTCACAATTATATTCCTTCTTTTTTACATGATGTTCATACTTTCCAGACATGTTTGCAATCGTCTTTAGCAAAAGAACTGTATCCTGTATGTTCCGTAGATTTTGTTATTGTTCGGTGGAAAGATTGAGAACGAATTATTACAGTAAAATAACTTCGAAGAAGGGAAGGAGAATGTTCCAAGTTGATATTATTTAACGACAGTGAAAGAGTAATGTTTTTTTGCCTAAGATAATAAAAGAAATGCTGTCGCATTTTAACAAATACCTGTGTTGTTATTTAAATTTAGAAAGATATATCAACCATCCTCCAGAAATATATAGATATTTTCCAAAATGAATTGAGAAAATGAAGCATTTTTAATAACTAGTTGGAGGTTTTATTCTAAATTCTTTTTTATTTTCCTCCTTTACCTTACATTAAGTGCTTAAATCCGCGAAGCCTCTACAAGTGTTCCGAAAAATTTAAAAATATTTTAGATACCGCTCGAAGTGTAATTTACACACATAATATAAGTACAGGGATATCCATTTCGTAGTTTCAAAACTATAGTTTTGGTATCCCTGATATGTCAAACATTGCTGTCATTACAATTGTCATTTTATTATCGCTTTGTCTTACATCTACGAAAATGTATCGAGTAAGCATCGAACAAGGCGTTTAAAATGTTAAAACCTCTCACGTGGCCACTTTTTGCGCTTTTCTGGGAGATGTCACAATTTATTCATCATCGTCCTACTGTACAATCAATTGGAACGATAATGAAGAAATTTAAAGGATCTGGAATTAGAATGGATGTGTAGAGATCTGTGCATCATCTTAATTTATGATTCGTGGAAAATATCGCTGCTGTAAGTGAAAGTATGACTGAAGAACCAAATTTGTCAATTCCGTAACGTAATCAACAATTGGGCCTGTCTTATGGCGCGTTTTGGCATATTTTGTACATAGATAACGACCTCCATCCGCATTAAGTCCAGCTCACGCAACAATTTAAGTATCTCCTGACTATGCACAACGCAGGAGATACATCCAATGGATGCTAAAGCAGCATACTGCGAACGAAATTTTTCAAACAAAGTTTTCTTTAGCGATGAGGCCCATTTCTCAATCGGTGTGAACGTAATCAAGCAAAGTTGTCACATTTGAGGCTGTAACCCTCACAAAAAGTAAACTTGTGGTGCGCGTTCTGGACTGAAGGCATCATCGGACCGTATTAATTCGAAAACGATGAAGGTGTGACAGTAAGAGTCGTTGCGTAATTGCGGAGAGCTGTGGTCGTATGTTTACCGACTTTTTGTGGTATATAATTGAAGATTTTGACTTGGACGATATGTGATTCTATCAAGAGGACACCATGTGCTATAGAACGAGTTTTTAGAGTTTTAAGAGAAAACCTTAAAATTTTTCTTGAAAATGCTCAAACTTTAGACCTTTTAAAAGACAAAATTTTTCAAAATGTGACTGAGATACAAACCGAATTGTTTATAAAAGTGGTCCAAAAATTACCTCAAAAAGATCGAATATTGCAAATGAATTTGAGGCGCCCATTTAAGTTATAATGTTATACTTAGTACTCTCATAGGTTTTGGTACACACTGAACGTGCTCACTGAGAGTGAACTACTGAACGCAATCGCTTCGTTTTGACGCCTATTTGACATTTAGCATTTATGCTTCTTTTTCGCGAAAAAAGTTTTTTATTGTCATTTATAATCATGGAATACCTATCGCTCGAAAATCGTGCTGTTATAGTTGGTCTAAAGAAATGTGGCATGGAAAGAGGCGATATCTTTCGGACCTTTAGACCACTCAGAGTGACTCGTAATTTTGTGTATCGCACTATGAAGTTTTTTGAGGGTACTGGTTAAATAGTCAAACGTCCAAAAGCCGGCCGTGAGCGTGTTGTAAGAACACCACGAGCCATCAAGGCCGTCAAGTCTCGAATCAAGCAAAAACCGCTGCGAAAGCAGAAAATATCTCGGCGCAATCGATCTCTCGCATTCTTACATATGACTTGGGGCTCAGAGCATAAAAAAACATACCGGGCACCTTCTCACGGTACACTAAGGGAAAAAAATATTAAATTTATCCAAAAACTTTTTTAATTTATCCAAAAAGCGAGTCATTTTTGCACCAATAACGCATTTATTTAAACCGACCACGTAAATATTTAAAATTTATTTAAATACTTTTTTAATTAAATAAAATATTAAAATATTTAAACAGAATTAATAAAAAATATATTAAAATTATGCAAGAATATATTTAAATATCTTTCAAATATTTACTATTTGAAAATAAAACTATCGCATTTAAGGAAAATTTATATAAAAATATTGAAATTGAAAAACAATTTATTTGAATATTTCCCACGAGCTGCGTCCATATCAAACGCCATTTAGTGGTATATTTTATTTTCTTTTTGTGAAAATATTATTTTTGAGTACGGTGGTGAGTGCGATGCATGATGAAATCATGTAGAGTGGAGTGACATTCTTCAGAAAATACCGAGTTGTCACTCCACCTTACATGAATTCATCATGCTTCGCACTCACCACCGCACTCACAAATCATATTTGCCAAATATTCACGATATATTACCCTTGAAATATTAACTAAATGAGAACTATAAGACCTTCAACTGCTGGTACGAAGAAACTCAACGCACAGGAACAGAGTGCGATGCTGCTGCTGCTTGGCGGCTGCTTGGCAGCTGTATGGAATATGTGTGTCAGTGTGTGGCATAAATAAAATTTAAATACGGGAAAAAAACGAGTTGTAAGGAAAATATTTGATTTGTCCACGTAAATATTTAAATGAAATATATACTCAGGCGTGGATAATGTTAATATGCGTTATTTCCCTTAGTGTAGCGTTAAAGAATCTACGTAAGGGAAAATCGTTACATCTCAAGCACGCAGATAATGCCCACAGACGAATTCTGAGTGGTCATCAAACTTAATTTTTGTGCTTGGTCAAAACTTCGGCGAAAGTGTATAAATATTTGACATTGGTTGTGAAGCCTCTTAACACGATATTATTCCAAAACAAGCCGTGGACCTTTCAACAAGATTCTGCTCCTTCATTTTCACGGATCAGTGACCAGTGGGTAGCCCAGACCTGATCCCACTGGATTACAAATTGTGGTCCGTGTTAGAGGGTATTACTTGCTCTACTCGACACCCAAATATCGGATTCTAAAGCGCGCTGTTGTCCGAGCAGTGGAGTAATTTCCTATGCATATCGTGCGTGCTGCGATCGATGACTGGCCGGATCGACTTCACTCGTGCAAAATGCTTACTCATTTTGAATAAGTTCTTCTTCAATTTGTAGCTATTGATATTGACTCAATAAATAACAAAAATAATTTTGAAAAATCTTTTGTTGTTTTCATTTTATGAGCAAAAAACCGTGGACCAACACATATGAAAGTACTACGTAAAAAAAAATAAAATTTCATAAAGAATATAATTTAATAAGTCCTTTATTTGGCGGGCGTGGACGAAGCGTGGTAAAGTGCGTTGGTCGTATCCTCCACCAGGCAGAAATTTTACTCAATTCAAATTATTTTTTCTGGTCGGCCGGTACCTCTCTGCAGACAACGACAAACTTCAAAGCCATGTAAAATTTCTTGAGAAAATGCACATTCTCCATTCGGAGTAGTCGTAAATGTAGTAGGTCCAGTTTTCAATAAGTTGAGTACAAGTATTTAAAAGCACGCTTAACACAGTTTGGTCCTTTGAAGGACTGAATTTTTTTTACATTGACTTTTGAAAACTCAAAACGGATAACCCTGCATTTAAACGGTTTAAGTAACAAACTGTCAAATATCATTCAACTCTTGACTTAATCACTTCAAAAAATTATTTTATAATAATTAAAGCAGTAGTCAAAAAACATGAAGTTTGCTGTCTCACATATTAAAATATACCAAAAATTAAAATTTTTTTTTCTTGTTTTTCGAAATATTCTACTTTACGATTAATACATTTCTGCATGCGTTCAAACAATTTGTCATAACATTTATCCCTTTCCGCTTTAGATACCTCCAAAACATACTTTCTATATACGCATTAACGGCTTCTTCTGGCGTCGATAATCTTTGTCCACGTAGTTTGTCCTAGATGTGCGGGAACAAACAGAAGTCATTGGGTGCCAAATAAGGACTGTATAAAAATGCCTCAAGCTTTGTCCTGATAAAAAAGAATTCTTAGGTGCTTATTTGTTTTCCTTATTCCAAGGACAAAGTTTTCCTTATTTTTAAGTGACTCAAGATATACCGTAGCCAAAATTGGAAAAATGTTTTGTCTTTATTTTTAAAAATCAAAAAAAATTGGTCTTTATATTTATTCCCTAAATATATGTAGTAACCCTCGTAATAGCAAATTTTTTTTCTTACAAGAAATAAATCTGATATTTACTGGAAAAATGTTTTTCCATCCTGAGCCAGAACCCTTATAATCCTAGTTTATTTTGAAGACTTTCACTTTGCAACTTCAGAAGATCTCTCAGATTCATGTGTGGGGGAAGTCGGAGTATTATTGGACACACCTTTATTTTGGCCAAAAGCTCGCAAAAAAAAGAGCTGAGGCTCTGGAGATATCGAAAGGCAGTGTGGGAACAATATTACAGGAACATTTGTCGATAAGAAAGCTGCTTTCCAAATGGGTGCCGCGCTTTCTCACACCGGACCAAAACCAACAACGTGTCGATGATTCGGAGGGCTGTTTGGCACTGTTTACAAAAAATAAACAACATTTTGCGTCGGTATGTGACAATGGATGAAACATGGATCCACCATTACACACCGGAATCGCATGGAATTTTGTTCATCGACTATCTCGAAAAGGGAAAAAACAATCAACAGCGATTATTATTTAGAGTTGTTGGAGCGTTTGACGGATGAAATCGCGGAAAATTGGCCCCATTTGAAGAAGAAAAAATTCTTTTTCACCAAGACAATGCACCGTGTCACAAATCGATGAAAATGAATTACTTCCTCATCCGCCGTATTCGCCAGATTTGGTCGAATCAGGTCGATTGCTCAATGGAAAATGAGCTTAGTATGAGATGAGCCGATGACTGTTAGTTGAAACTGTCAAGCATTACTAGGAAAAAAAAATTCGTGCTGTCCAACAATACCCCGACTTCCCCAACATAATTTATCCAAATTTGAAAAAAAAAAACATGAAAATCCCTACTGCTTTTACTTTTATCAGAATTAAGGGCCTACTAATCTAAAACGAGCTATTGCCACAAAAGCTCCAAGAGGATATTTCTTGTACATAAATTTTGGTGGCGTCCGTGACGTAGTTGGTTAAAGTGCGTGGCCGCTATGTCAACGAACCTGGAGACTCAGGTTCGAACCCCAGCAGCGACAGAAAATTATTTGAAATAAAATAATTTTTCTGTACGGCCGACACCTCTCTGCAGACAATGACAAACCTCAGAGAGTAATCAAAATGCCATGTAAAGCTTGTTTGAGAATAAGAACAATCCGTTCATCGCCGTTCGGAGTCGGCGTTAAGCCTGTAGGTCCATTTCTCGGTCAATTGTGTACAAACTTAATAACACGCACAACACAATTGATCATAAGAAGCTAGGTCAAAGTCCATTCGAGGGCTGAAATCGCCAGTTATTTATTTATTTATTTTATTTTTTTTTAAATTTTCATCGAAATTATAACCTCAAACTTTTTCATTTAATCTCAAACTGGCGTAAAATATGTTGGATAATTTTAGAAAACTCAAGAATTATAAGAACATCCAAGTTGTCTAACTTGAAGAATAAGAAGGTTGATTTTGCTAGAGTTATAAAGTTATGGAAGAAAGGAACAAGATTCAAAACACATTTTTTATGCATATATTTCACCACCAATTTCATATATGTTGAGATCAATTTTTGATGCATTAATCTTAAGAAGAATAAAAAATGTTTGGTTCTTAGTGTTCCCCGATTTTAAAAATATTGGGAACCAAGGACTGAATCGGCATGACATAATTTTGCAGAGGCCCAATATTTCCGTCAAGCATTTAATTTGTATGATGTGTCAGTTACCTTTAAGCTCCAATTCCACCTGATGATGATGTTGTTGTTGTTGCTCTTGCTGTTTTAATTCTTGTTTTTGTTCCTGCTGCGGTGGCTGGATTTGCTCCGTTATCGGCTCCTGCGAAAGCTGCCGTTGTGGCTGATGTTGTTGTTGCAATTGTTGTTCTACAATTGCTTCATTTAACAGGGTTGTTGTTGTTATGGGTGCAGGAGGTGCAGCTTCCAATACGGAGCTTTTCTCCAACACATCCGCCATATTTTAACTTATATATTTTGTTCTCACTTTATTATCGAGTAGATGCAAAATTTTTGAAAAAAATCCTTCTTTGCAAGCAATATTTTCTCTACCCGCAAAACACAATTCTTTTTATTTTAAAACTTATATTTTTTAATAAAATTTTATCTATTTTTTTTCGTGACTTTTGTTTTTCACTTTTTTCTAAGCTACTGTTAGATATTTTCGAAACCTAGATTTAAATGAAAAACAAAAATCTGTTAATAAGAAACAGGACTCAAATCTTAAGCGAAAAATTTGTCACAAGCACTTTTTGACACTCAAGATAAAACGAAATCCTTCTGCAAAATTCCTTAGGCAAATTAAATTGCGACGCACAAAGGTTAGGGTTAAATCATCAAACTTTTTAAATAAATGTTTGTTTCATCAATTAATTTTATTAACTTGCACTGTGAAGTACCGCGACACTAGAAATATTTTAACTCGCTTATCTTGCCTAGTACTGATTTTCAAACTGAAAAATAATTCGTAATTCATGTTCAACGAAGCTTTGTGGGAGCGCCAACACAAAGCTTTTGACACTCTCTCCCACTGCTTATAGCATCAAGCTTTCACTACAGACTTTTAGTACAGAGCAAACGGAAAGCTTTATTATGTGAGTTACTTAGCGCCATCTGTAGCGAAATTATGTTCTTAGAAACAGCTTTCAACCTTAGCACAGTTCATTACCTTTTTAACGCCTTCAACTAAACGGAAAGAGAGTAGGCACCAAATCTTAATAAAAAGAGGAATCCATTCCAATTTAAGGCCTCTGCCCACCTACAACAGGTAACGAACCGACTGTAAAACGACGACTAAAAGGCAACGTAGTGTTCAATGCACACTTACCGAAACGGCGGAGCAAATTATTACAAACGGCGGCAATAAGAAATTAAAACAAAACAATCTAAATATGGGCGCAAGATGCAACACTAGACCAGCCCAAATACTTAAATTTTTTTATTTCCTTTAAATACTCCCATTTTAATGTTTCTTTTAAGTGAGAAAACGATTGTTATAAATTTTTATCCAAATCGGATAAAGGGAAACTTTGCCGAATTCTTATTAAAAATCACATTAGGAACTTCTTATAGGAACAAAATAATTCTTTATTTTAAATTTATTCAATATATATTTAAATTTATTTAAATAATATCTATACATATAAAAATGAATCTTGGTTTGAGGGGCCACTTAAAACTTGAAAACGACTGGACCAAATTAGATACTTTCTTCTGTGGGTTTGTTTGTAATTGTCAAGCGAAGGTTTTGGAAAAAATTCACGGAACATTGGACCTCCCACACAACCCAAATCTACGATAGCGAATAGCTTTGAAGTTATAGGTCGCATAGCATCGGAATTCGGTATTCTTCCTCAATTTACAAGTGCCGTTCCACAGGAAAAATTTTATGGGCGTTGGACGTGGGGCGTGGCACTTTTCCAGCAGACCAAATTTTCGGTATAACTTTCGAGCTATAGAGATAGAGATAGAGATAGAGATAGAGATAGAGATAGAGATAGAGATAGAGATAGAGATAGAGATAGAGATAGATATAAAGATAGAGATAGAGATAGAGATAGAGATAGAGATAGAGATAGAGATAGAGATAGAGATAGAGATAGGGATAGAGATAGAGATAGAGATAGAAATAGGGATAGAGATAGAGATAGGGATAGAGATAGAGATAGAGATAGAGATAGAGATAGAGATAGAGATAGAGATAGAGATAGAGATAGAGATAGAGATAGAGATAGAGATAGAGATAGAGATAGAGATAGAGATAGAGATAGAGATAGAGATAGAGATAGAGATAGAGATAGAGATAGAGATAGAGATAGAGATAGAGATAGAGATAGAGATAGAGATAGAGATAGAGATAGAGATAGAGATAGAGATAGAGATAGAGATAGAGATAGAGATAGAGATAGAGATAGAGATAGAGATAGAGATAGAGATAGAGATAGAGATAGAGATAGAGATAGAGATAGAGATAGAGATAGAGATAGAGATAGAGATAGAGATAGAGATAGAGATAGAGATAGAGATAGAGATAGAGATAGAGATAGAGATAGAGATAGAGATAGAGATAGAGATAGAGATAGAGATAGAGATAGAGATAGAGATAGAGATAGAGATAGAGATAGAGATAGAGATAGAGATAGAGATAGAGATAGAGATAGAGATAGAGATAGAGATAGAGATAGAGATAGAGATAGAGATAGAGATAGAGATAGAGATAGAGATAGAGATAGAGATAGAGATAGAGATAGAGATAGAGATAGAGATAGAGATAGAGATAGAGATAGAGATAGAGATAGAGATAGAGATAGAGATAGAGATAGAGATAGAGATAGAGATAGAGATAGAGATAGAGATAGAGATAGAGATAGAGATAGAGATAGAGATAGAGATAGAGATAGAGATAGAGATAGAGATAGAGATAGAGATAGAGATAGAGATAGAGATAGAGATAGAGATAGAGATAGAGATAGAGATAGAGATAGAGATAGAGATAGAGATAGAGATAGAGATAGAGATAGAGATAGAGATAGAGATAGAGATAGAGATAGAGATAGAGATAGAGATAGAGATAGAGATAGAGATAGAGATAGAGATAGAGATAGAGATAGAGATAGAGATAGAGATAGAGATAGAGATAGAGATAGAGATAGAGATAGAGATAGAGATAGAGATAGAGATAGAGATAGAGATAGAGATAGAGATAGAGATAGAGATAGAGATAGAGATAGAGATAGAGATAGAGATAGAGATAGAGATAGAGATAGAGATAGAGATAGAGATAGAGATAGAGATAGAGATAGAGATAGAGATAGAGATAGGGATAGAGATAGAGATAGAGATAGAGATAGAGATAGGGATAGAGATAGAGATAGAGATAGAGATAGAGATAGAGATAGAGATAGAGATAGAGATAGAGATAGAGATAGAGATAGAGATAGAGATAGAGATAGAGATAGAGATAGAGATAGAGATAGAGATAGGGATAGAGACAGAGATAGAGATAGAGATAGAGATAGAGATAGAAATAGGAATAGAAATAGAAATAGAAATAGAGATTGAGATTGAGATTGAGATTGAGGTTGAGGTTGAGATTGAGATTGAGATTGAGATTGAGATTGAGATTGAGATTGAGATTGAGATTGAGATTGAGATTGAGATTGAGATTAAGATTGAGATTGAGACTGAGTTTGAGATTCAGATAGAGATAGAAATCATTTCCGCTACGACAGCAACGCGTCGGGTACCAGCTAGTAATATATATTTTTAATTTTCAATACATTGAAATATTCATTTATTGATTTTTAAGGATCAAAAAAAGTTTTACTTTGTTTAACAAAATTTCATTTTGTGACATTGCACCAAATTTAAGTTATACGTACAAGGATTATTAATGTAAAAGCCGAAACTGTTATTATTTGCTTGGTATTTATTATTTATTATTATCTTTAATTCAAAAGGTTGGATTTGTTCAGCTTTGTTTTGGTTGCATTGTGTATGGGCCGCATAAAGAAGGCGCCACCTAGCAGAACAATTTTTTGCGAACGTCAGTCAAAATGAAGCTGAACAAAAATAGTTCATTTCTACACTAAGGGAAATAACGCATATTAGCATTATCCACGCCTGAGTATAAATTTTATTTAAATATTTACGTGGATAAATCAGATATTTTCCTTACAACTGGTTCTTTTCCCGTATTTGAATTTTATTTATACCACACACTTACACACATATTCCCTACTAGCAAGCAGCAACAGTATCGCACACGAACACACATACGATACGCACACGAACACACATTTGGTGCCCTAACATTGCACCAACTGTCAAAAATAGTATAAATTAGAGAACGAAAAAATTAAACGGTCATAGTCCTTTCAAGGGCTGAAATGGCCAGTTTATTTTTTTTTTTTTTTTTTTGTTTTTAAATCTCGTTTGACATTCTTTTGGGCTTTTACCAGTTGCGCACAAAAGGCTTTTGAATCCATGAATTCATTTCAATTTTTGGTATTCCGTTCTTCGGGAAAATAGGTCTTAAAACATCCGCGCACAGCATTGAGATCTTGGACCAATTCTTCAAACATATCATCTTGAAACATTTCTGAGTCGCTAACGAACTCACTGAACAATCAAAAGCTTTCTATTTCTCTCTTACCGACAAAAATAATCTAAAAATTTAATTTTCTTTTGAAAGCGGTTATTTTGTTACTAACGTTAGCACTTTTGTCTGTTTACCTCGTAATGGAAAATCGGTTCATTTTTCAGACATATCTGCCATAAAGGATAGTCTGAACAACCAACTCTATAACAAACTATGAGCTCAAATAGCCTTGTTAAAGTTTTACCCCAAGATAACCACTTCTGTATGGATCAGTAGTGTTTTGTGTTAGCTGCCATAATCATAACACAATATTGAAAACAATCGGGATTGCAGTGGATGTGATTTGACGAAATTAATTATTTCTACCTCTTCATCCAGAACCAATTGTAGATTTGTATTTTAAAAGAAACAACTGGAACTTCAAGTAGGCGTTTTATGACCAGTATTTTCGCGGAGCCCCCACGGAAGCTTTACGGAGCTTTTGGGTTTCACGGAACACACTTTGAGTATGGCTGATGTATATATTTTTATAAAAATTAATATTGGTTTATTCGGATGGTTAAAACTTGAAAACGACAGGACCAAATTGGATACTTTCTTCTACGGGTTTGTTCGTAATTTCGAAGGTTTAAAAAAAAGGACAAATCGAAAAATCCTCAACAGGTGGCGCTGTAGGCGCACATTTGCTTTCTGATGTATGCGCTGCAATTCGGTTCATCCGATTGCGATAAAACTTTGTTAACTTATTGCTTGCATTTGCACGATGGTTATAGGCATAGTGATATAGAATATTTTTGGAATTATAGGTCACACACCATCTGAATTTGATACTCGAATTAAATTTCCATGTGCCGTTCTTCTGGAATAAATTTATGGGCGTTGGACGAGGGGTGTGGCATGTTTTTAGTAGCCCAAATTTAAGATATAGCTCTCGAACTATAAGTAATATATCAATTTATATCGGTAGGAACGTATTATTTAGTTGTGTCCTTTTCCCGGCAAAATTATGTGACCATTGGACAAGGCGGCGTGGCACTGCCCATGCAATTCAAATTTATGGTATCGAACAGGTTTCTACAATGCCGCATAATTTTATAGAGTACATATTTAAAACCAAAGATTATTTACAAAATTTTAAGGTTTTAGATTAACTTTGTGGATTTGTTAGAGTTTTTGGTATTTTTAGGACTTCGTATGCGATATCGCTCATTTTCGAACTTTTTAAAAATAAGTTTATAAAATGTTAGCCCTTTTAAATTCGGAAAGGAAAGTGAAGTTTAAAAAACAAACACACTAAATATGCATATTTCGGTCAAATTTTTAATTCGTTTTTATCCTCTACGGGAGTTTTTGGAGGACTCAATCCTTTTGAGGTTATTTCTGATAATTTTTATGCACAACTTGGAGATTAACTCGGTCATGACTTGACGAATGTTGATTTTTAATTGCTCAAGAGCGTAAGGGCCTTACATTCAAGTAAACACGATCTTTTATATAGCCTCACATGAAAAAATCGGGAGCGTCAAATCGCATGATCTCGGAGGCCAATTAACATCGTCAAATCTCGTCGTCAAATAAGTCATCAAATAAGTCGTCCTTGAAATTTCTGTTGCATCAAAGCCCTAATTGATGCAGTTCTGTGGCTTGTGGCACCATCTCACTATGGTCCAGCCGATCACTTTTCTTGGCCAAAACTCAATTTTTTTACGATCATTAAATGAATTCTGTTTAAGAGAATCTTATAGCTAACACTTAGAGACAACTAAATTCATATTTTGTTTTATTGAGCGGCAGTTTACCGTTATGTAACAAACCATCGAAGTTGATTCTCTTAAAGTGTTTACAAGTAGAATTCCGTGTGCTTTTGTTTTAGTGTCTAGCTCAAGTTGCGTCTACGAACGATAGACGCAACGAGCACGTGTTTAGTGAAACCAAAAATATGGATAACGAAGGTGACAGTGAGTATTTTAATTATATAATAGAAAACATTAAAAAGAAAAATGTGTTGGTGCAAATATTTTACTTGTTCTTTTGGGATAAATTTTGGGTTTTTTTTTTTTTTTTTTTTTAATTCATACAAGCTTTTAAAATTTTCTCTAGACTTCTTAAGCATAAAAACAAAAACCAACATTAGAAAAGATAGTTTTGTACATTTTGAACAAGCACCAATGCGCAGTTTTGTGCACTTATTAAAAAAAAAAAATTTCTTTCAGACTACTTCAGTTTGCAAAATTCTGAACTATTTAATATTTGGCTGACAAAAGAGAAGAGAGGAGGTCAAAAGGGCGCTCTGTTGAATTATGTTATAAACAAAAGTGGATGTGAGGTCATACAAGCAGATTTAAATCATCAGTTGTCAAAAAAATTGAGCCTTTTTTGAATTAATTTGGCAGCAAAGTGGACAAAATGTCACAGAAATTTGAATTTTTTTTCAAGCAAAGTATTCGGATTGGCTAAACTCAAAAACAGTCTTCAATATAAATATAGCCACGACAATGTCTACCCCAGAAGTGGAGTGTCAAATGAACGTCAGTTCACATGGAACTGGGCGCCCACAACTACCGTGTTCTGAGAAAAGTGAACGCAGCAAAAGAAGACAGGCTGCAGACTTGTCAATTTCTCAGAGCAACGAAACGGATCTGCTAGTTCGGGCAGCAGCAATTTCGGCTCGAAAAGAAGGTCACGTAGATTTAGCTGTCGTTTTAAAAGAAACAATCGAGAGTCCATCAAGACCTTCAAAAATTCGAAAGAAATGCACGCAAGAGGTAAAAACACCCACGGCCATGACAGCAGAGGAAGCGTTAGCGTTTCTCCTTGAAAATAATTTTTCTAAACGACAATACTGCAGTATTCGCATGCGTGCAACGGTTTCCTCCTTACAACCACATTTTAGAATATAAAAGAAAATGCAGACCAAGTGGAATAGTTTTCAGCGAAAAATGTGCAAGAGTTCCATTAAATATGTTGTTAATTCATACTGCTTCACGAATTGTTGAGACACAATATGAAGTAATACAAGCAGTCATGACGTCCACTCAGAGCAACAGATTGTCAGCAGAATTAATTTTGAGTTACGGATTTGACAGCAGCTCCGGTCAAGCTCAGTATAAACAACACTTTTCCGATTCAACCACATCTCGCAATGCAGATGCATGTCTCTTAGCGACAACAGTGACTCCATTACGACTTCTAACGAGCTCAGGAAAACCACTGTGGAATAATCGCTTTCCGCAGTCAACAAGATTTTGCCGTCCCCTAAAACTGGAATTCATGAATGAAACGAAGGAAGTAATAATAAGAGAAGCTGACAACTTAAAGAAAGAAATTGAAAGTATTGAAAACTTAGAAAAAGAAATTGGCGAGGGTAAGAAAATCGAAATATCATTAATTTTTTTTTTTTTTTTTTATTTTTAACTGTAATCGACGGCAAAGTTTTGAATGTATTAACCGAAACTACATCAACTCAAAAGTGTCCTATATGTCATGCAACTCCGAAGGATTTTGTCGCGGTAAGTGATTGTACTTCTGAAAAGTTCCATCCGATTGAGGGAAATCTTAAATACGGAATTAGTCCGTTGCACTGTTGGATACGACTTTTTGAATTTGTATTGCATTTGGGCTATACATATAAAATAGACATAAAAAAATGGCAAATCAGATCCGATGAAGATAAGAAAGCAGTTTTAGAAAAAAAGCTACAATTCAGAAAGAGTTTTGGAAAGAGCTTGGTCTTCGTGTTGATGTTCCAAAAGCTGGAGGATCCGGTAGCACGAACGACGGCAACACCTCTCGTCGGGCTTTTGCAGAACACAAAACATTTTCGGCAATTACACAAGTTGACCAAGACTTAATATTCCGTTTAAAAGTAATCTTAATATCCATTTCATGTCAATTTGCCCTGGACTTACAAAAATTTGAAAAATATTGTTTTGAAACAACAGAATATTACATAAGCAAATACCCTTGGTTACCCATGACACCCACGTTACATAAGGTCCTTATCCACTCCAAACAAATAATGGAGAATACCGCACTTCCTGTTGGCTATTTTGGAGAAGAAGCGGCCGAGGCTCGGAACAAAATATACAAAAGTGACAGATTACATCATGCACGCCGAACTAGTCGTATTGATAATATTTCCGATGTTTTTACTAGAGCCCTCGATACTTCTGATCCACTTATTTCATCATTACGTTTAAATACCCGTGCACACCAACGCAAACGCTTAGTACTTCCACCAGAAGTTACAGAATTATTATGCTGTGAACACATTGCCGAAACTTTGGAGACTGAAGAAACTTCAGATAAAAGTGATACTTCGGATGATTAATATGACGAAAATCAAGAAAAAGGATATGAATCTGACAATTTAGTATGAGAAAACGAATTGAATATAAACGGAAGTGAAAATTAAATAAAAATTTAGAATGAATATTACACACTGAATTAAAAAAAAATATATTTTAAACAAAATATAATTTGAAATTTAAAAAACCAAAAACTATAATTTTTCAATCTGTATATCACTTGAAATTGAAACCAGAATATTTTAGTTAGTATTATATTTTAGTAGAAGTTATATGCCACGCCCACTGCTCCAATCCCGCCCATTTTTGGTTGGGTCACGAATTTTGCTGTGTTACTCATCTACACAAATTTTCAAGGCGATATGTGCATCTTTCATCCAGATATTGCATTCTCAAAAATAGGGTCCAATGGGCGGTGCCACGCCCCCTTTTCCAAAAAAATTATAGCCTATGTTACTCTTCAGGTGATTCTGAAGATTCCCTGAAAATTTTATCAAAATCGGTCCAGCTGTTTTGTATCAAATAGTTTTGGCCAAGAAAAGTGATCGGCTGGACCATAGAACATGTTCTTGAGCTGCCATTAGAATGGATAAGTTGGCGTTGAGACGGTGATAGCTTTTTTAACTAATATATTCTTAAGATCCGTTTTGTTATGCGCATTGCACCATCTTCATTATCATCATATTCGGAAAATGTAGGAAAATCGAATCCATCAATATTCGAAAAATTTCGAAATAATTTGTTACAAAACAATTAAGGCCCCTATTAGGTACGACAACTCAACTTAAGTTGAGTGTGTAATTTGTAAATTTGTATTGTCTATTACACATTTGAGGTACATATGTGTCTATCGACTGACAAGTATGTATCTCAGAGATGTGTATGTATTTTTTGTGGTATTAGGTTTAACAATGCAACTATGTCTCGAGTGTAAAAACTGTCAAAAACTTACATCTGCTTTGAGCTAGTTGTATAGCGTCTTTAGAGGTGCCCAAGCCCTATGCACTTGGTGCACATTTGTTTTTGTAAAAGCACTTAGGCATAGGCTGTGTATTCTAAAATACACTCCGCACTAAGCAATACAAAATACACAAACAAATTTGTCTTTTTTGTTTTTGATCTTTTTTCGTTGCTTATACCGAAGTGCAAGCAACAACACTTTCGTATGCTTTGTTGGTACATTTTGGTGACAGTGATCTTCTACGTAGATTTTGTTGTTGTCTAACATAGTATGCTTTCGTTTACGAAAGGTTGCAGGATTTTATATGTATTAGTGTTTGCACTTCCCCAGCAGGAAATGGATCGATCCGTCTTCGAAGACGTCTTCGAGACATGTCAGTTTCTTGCAAGACGGATCGATCCATTTCCATAGCAGTCCTCGAAGACAATTTCAAACAAAAGCCAACTTCGACTTGCAAGACATTTTGCTGAAATGTCTTCAGTGACGGCTTCAATCCATGTCTTGCAGAGCGGACGCATTTAAACAAAACGATGCGCTCTTCGTGCATGAATGTTGTCTTCATGAGTGAAATTTTTACACTCAGGCAGCGCAAACTATAGAGAGAGATAGAGAGAGAGAAAACGGCACATAAAAATATACAGAAACTTCACTTGATACCACTAATGCCCGCTGCCGATCAGCAACAACTTCGCACTCGTGTAAAGCACATGAATATATTTTTTTTTTTTAATTTCTTTTCTTATTGAGGATATTTTCTTCTTAATCATTTTTTTTTTTTTAATTATTTAAAGAGACAAATTTTACAAAACCACAATTTAATTATTTAAAACGAAATATTTTATAAAACCACAATAATCGTGAAATAAACTCTAGCACGTGCTTCAGGCTCACAATTTAATCGCAACTGACTGCACTGACAACCGCGTCGATAATTCAAAATTAAAAACAAAAATTTGATTAATAGACACATGCTGAAAATATGCATACGAGTCTTACAGAGCGTCCGCATTGACATCAGAGCATTACAAAAGCAATTTCTCGATGAGAGCACATCTCAGTTGTTTATGTACACGAGTTTTGCAGATCGTCTGCAGTCATCATTAAAAAAAATTTCTTATTAGACAATATTCGAAGATTTTGTGCTGACAATATAATGACTTGTCTTGCAGAGCGTCAGCATTCGCTCTGAGAATGCGTACTTGGTCTTCGAGACGGTCTCGAAGACTTCGTCTTTGAGGATTCATATTCCGACTGGGTCCATAAGAAAGTTTTGGGCACTCCTGCTCTATACTATTATTTCCTTGCTTTATTACTTGTGAACAAAATACATATACACAAAAATTGAAATTAATACGAACAGCTGATTCATTTCAACGAAAGTGTCAAAATTTCGGTGTAATCATGCTCCAATAGAAACAGCAATTTTACACCACAGCTCAACTGAAAATGTATGTTATGCGTAATATGGCAAAAAAGTTCAGTTGAGGTGTCTTAACTCACGTCAACTTAAGTTGAGTTGTCGTACCTAATAGGGGCCTAAATTTTACAATTTCAATTTAATGTTGACTGAAGAGAACAGCTGATATGGTTGCCTACATGCCAAAATTTGTTGAATCTTAAATTTTTCAAAAATTTATAAATATTATACTAATTTTTTAATTTTAACATAACTAAAGCAATAACGAAGTAATTAATAATATAAATTTTTTATCCAATTGATAATGCCGTACATTTTTCCGGTTTAAGTTCACGATACACGGAGAGAAAATATCGCACTCCATCTTCAAAACAGACACAACTCAAAACAAGGAGACAAAACCGTTTTTTTTTTTAATAAAAGGGTAAAAAGATGAGTGCAAAATTTTTATAGTTGATGTAGGTTATCACTACGAATAGTTTAACATTAAAAAGTAAAAATTTGTAAATTTTGAGTTGTGCCTGTTTTGAAGATGGAGTGCGATATGAAGCATTATTTGCTTGAATCAAGCTAATAGGTTGTCAGTTTACACTTAAGAGTAAATTTCTCAATTCAAGAATTATTTTACTAGAATTGAGCAAATTTTAAATACATGTTACTAAGAAAAAAAATGTTTTTGTTTTAGAACTTTTAAATACATGTTATTAAGAAAAAAAAATGTTTATTTCAAGAATATTTTTTTTAGATTCAAGTCTTAAATTGGCTTGAAGTGAGAAAAATTTGTTTAATTCAAGTTAACAATTTGCTGAAAACTAGAAAAATTTGCTAGATTCAGCAAATATGTAGAATAAGCGGTCATAAAAAACTACTCGAATATTCGAATATATCTTGTAGACACTTTCATGTTTCCAAGTAAAGTTACAGATAAGACACTGCGTGCAATGCCATAGTTTGTCAATCCGCACCATCTTAAACATGCTTTCATGTAAACATGTTGTGAATTATTAAATAAAAAAAATAAATTACTGGCCATTGCAGCCCTTGAAAGGACTTTGACCTAGCCTCTTATGATAAATTGTGTTGTGCGTGTTATTAAGTTTGTACACAATTAACCGAGAAATGGACCTACAGGCTTAACGCCGACTCCAAACGGCGATGAACGGAATGTTCTTATTCTCAAGAAGCTTTACATGGCATTTTGATTACTCTCTGAGGTTTGCCATTGTCTGCAGAGAGGTGGCGGCCGTACAGAAAAATAACTTTTATTCAAATAATTTTCTGTCGCTGCTGGGGTTCGAACCTGAGTCTCCAGGTTCGTTGACATAGCGGCCACGCACTTTAACCAACTACGCCACGGACTCCACGTTGTGAATTATTAGCATGCCAATATAATTGAAGTGAGAACAATTTTTACTTGATGCAACTAAATAAATTGCTGAAAACTAAAATAATTCTTTGCGATTGCTTGAATTTAGAAAATATTTTCTTGATTCAAGTTTTGTTCCAGGATCTAGAATCAAGTGTTGTATTCTTGTGTCAACCAATTATTTATTTTACTAAATTTTAGAAATAAATGCTCATTATAATTTTTCTTAATTTTAGTTTTTATTGCTTGATTTGAGTAAATGAGGCTTGATTTTAAATTTTTTTATTAGATCAAGTAAAATATTTGCTTAATATAAGAACATTATTTCTCTCCGTGTATAAGAAATAAAATTAAAGAGTTCAGCAATGGTCACATTGTGATGCATTCCAGATATTTTTTACGTGAAGTATAAATGTCTTTATAGCGTCTATGATTCTTTATCTTAGCCATACGTTTAGGGCAAAAATGATAGAAACAAGACTACGCATTCCGCAGTATCGTTATTTATGCTCTCTTTCTCAATTGAGTGCATGACGTCACGCAGCACTTCTGCTTAAGAAAAACTAATGCAAATGTGCGATCGCTTAAGCAAATTGACGAAATTTAAAGTAAATTCTTGTGGAAAAGTAAAGTAAAAATTAACTACTCTACTGTATAAAAAAAAGAGATATTTTCGTATACGAAAAAATATAAATTTCTTAAACTCTTTCGATTTTTATCGCCTAAACCATTCGAGACCGAAAACATTTTATTGCAACAATAGGTTTAGGAGGCTCATATACATATTATAAAAATAAGAAAAAAAATATTTAGGCATGGGCCCCAAAGCTGGATGACGTCATGCTCTCTCATTTGCGGTACGCGTTATCTTGTTTATATCATTCTTGCGTTTAGGGTATGGTACAGTATGTGGTATCTATTATTCTCATATGAACTAGCGTACTAATGGTGTTTGTTTTAAATAGAAATCTTATTATACAAGGGGTCTAAACTTTTAAGCAAAAGATTTTGGTAAATTAAGGGCGATCACCTTTGGTGAAGGTCCGAAAGAAACGAAAAGAATTATTAACTTGCCAATAATAGCGCGGTATTTGACTAAAAATGATTGAAACAGGTTATATAAAGCAATATAGAGGAAATTTTACAAATATTCTCTTCTAAGTAAATAAGGAAATAGAGAGGAGCAAATCCTATCAATGAGAAAACATAAAAATCAGGTTGCCATGTAGGGAACTAATCTTGGGTTCTGGGAAGTGATGAATGATGTGGAGATAACGGAAACAATCTCCTTTGCAAATACTCCCCTCTTCGCCACATTTGGTGCATTTGTTTGCACTTCAATATAGAATCACTTCGTATAGCCAACCCTTAGTTGATTCTTAAACTTCCTCAATGTTCTCTTCTGTAATAAACGTTTAAATAGTTCAAGTAAAATACATTTTCAATTGTAAAAAGGAAATCATTTTACAAATTTCAGTAAAATAGAGAGATTTGCTAGAAAACTTTTATCGTCTATTGGTATCAAATCTTGGAAGCATCGGCTTTTAAGTAACAGTCGATATTTTTAAAAGTAAGCTTTTTAGTTTGTCGAATGTCCCTTAACTATTATTTCGCTACTTAACATTATTTTGACGAAATTTTTGAGTGATACATTTAACTATGTGACTCATTTTTTTTTCTCAAAGTCTTAAAAAATATTGTCCGATCTTATCTTTTGGTTTCCCCCCACAAAAAGTGAGCTGTAAATAAATTCTTCTTGCCTTCCAGTGTTAAAGGTATTTATGTTTATTTGCAATCATCTTTGATTTGGTAAGTTTTTTTGTAAAATCATTATAACATTATTTATAGTAAATAAATACACCTATCAGATACGAAACATAAACAAAACTAGTTTTTTTAGATTTTTTTTTATAAATTTATATTTTTGTTTATTTTTAGTACGAGACGATACGCAATACGCCAAAATACACCTAAAAACAACAATAAATCGTTCTTCTCAACAATATTATTCGCGTCTCAAGACGTTTGCTCAATTTCTTCTAAGATATTAAGTGGAACCAGTATTTAAAGATCTAAAGAAATTGACTACGACTTGAAATTAAATAATACACTTTTCAAAATGGCCGCTGTTTTCACTTATTTTTCCGCCGCGTGATTCCGCTTATTGCGCATACGATAGTTTTGTTGTTTTTGTATAAAATGTTTTATTTACATAAATAGAAAGTGAGAGAGAGAGAGAGGAATTGTATGAGCAAGTGTGAAAGCTATCGAATAATTACAACAATGCGCAAGAATACACTGTCAAAAATGTACGTTTCGATTCGATAGAAAATTTAGAATTCTTTACGCTTACGTTTCAAAATAATTCTACATTTTGTGAGTTTTATGTTATGAATGTAAAAATATTTTGGTTTTATACAAAATAAAAAATAAACAAAAACTATAAAATTTTAATATTTTTTTTTTCTTTCTTTATAATTTTTTTAAAAAATAATATCATCTTGAAGTTCAATTGCAGTAGTTGTAGCTGAAGTTGTTATTAATTAAAAAATAAATAATATACGATAGAGAGAGAGAGAGAAAGATGAATATAACATCTATGGAGAATGGTTGTTGCTATGCATAAGATGGTGTTTTATAGCATGTCTGGTCTGTCACACATTCTGGCAAGAAATGCTGAAATTGGAATAGAAAAAAATAATTTTAGTCTATTTATTTAATCAAAATTTTAAGATTTAATTTTTGCAGCGAGAGAAGAAAAGAAATAAAATGCAATTTATATTAAACTAAAAAAATATTTGCAATATTCATAATATTAAGAAGAAACACACACAAACTTTTACTTTTTAATCATTACACATAAAAACACAAAACCTAATAATAGAAAAAAAAATATCTCAATAGACCTTATCTCATTATATCTCAAATATAGATCAACATACATTTAAAGCTTTTACATTTTTTATCTGTAATTTTGATAATCTATAAAAACATCTTTTTTTTATATAAAAACTTATTGCAAGTTTGTTGAGAGAACCTGACGTTGCACGGTTCTTCTCCACTCCGACATAAGAGGTTAACAAGTCTCATTTTAAGTGTAACTAGCGCATATTTTATATGCTCTAGTTTATGTTATTATCAAGACACTTTAAGAATATAATACAATGCGTTCGAACTATAAACACTTTTCGAGGGCGTGGTAGATAATGTGCTAAGTCTGAATATTCTATCGATCATATGACCTCATGGAATATGTCCTTGTTTGTAAGCACCCACTTTCCACATGATGCTTAGTACAGACAAAATTAGTCCCCATTTCCACCAAGGTAAAATAATTTCATTTGGAAACTAAGGGTGATTTAAGTATATGTGTTGATATGGGAAATGCACGTGGTAATTAATTTATACCGTTCATATTATTCATTGTGCTTGATCATGACAAAATAAGAACCCATTTATAGTCTCATGTTTCTTTTTTTTTAAAGGCTGAATGGCAAGTCTCTTAAGGTGAAGTAAGCTTGGTAATCTATTATTCTCCCCACTTATAGTTATTGATACTGACAAAAAAAATTATAAACTATTTACCATTGTTGTGGCTTTACTTGGCTAAAGATAAAGTATTTTAGCTTATATGGAAGTTAGACGTCATATTTTCATATATTGCCAAAGCTAATATAGTCTTAGTGCAAAACTTTTTAATTTTAGTATAAAATATAGGTTCCCAGAAGGGTACTTTAAGTATTTCAGTCCTATTATTCTCAAATCTGTCCCGCAGTGTCAATTTTCATCATTATATCTATAGGCATTCTAAAATATGACACTGAAATACATGGGTCATATGTGATGTTGGCTTGAATTTATGAATTTTAAAAGTAAAGCTTCATTGCGTAAAACTTTAAAGTTACTGAATTTGGTGGAAGTCTAACAGGATATTTAGACTGATATTTAGCTTTATATAAAGAAAAAAGTTACAATTAGCCCAAAAAATGTTAACAAAAAATGTAAATTCGCAATAATTTAGATGATTTAAGGCTTTTAGGACGATTTTAAGAACAGATTCAATTTTATTTATTGAAATTAAAAGCGAAATATGTTTTATTTATTGTAATTTGAAAAACGAAACTAAAATTATTTTAACCATAATTCTCATTAAAGTAAGAAAGACTATTTTTAAAATTGAAAACAAAAATTATGCCCACATAATATTATTCTGTTAAGGAATAAGAGGCAGAAAATCATGCATTTGAAAGTTCAAATCCACATAACAGGTATCGCAGACGGAAAAATTATGTAAAGGTGTGATGGGAAAAATGCCTTTTTTCTGTCTATGAAACTATAAAGATGTTTTTCTCAAAATCGTGCTTTGAAATCGGATGAACTAAGAACTCACTTCATTTTCGACGGACTTAACTTTAAAGATATGTAAAAATTGCTAATTTTATAACGGGTTAAAAGTAAATTGACCATTTCAGCGCCCTTTGGTGTGCACTTCTATGATCAATTGCCTTATGCGACTTATTATATTTTTTGCACTCGAATGATCGAGAGTTGGACCTACAAGTCTAATGCGGACTCCGAATGGCTAGTGTCCATTTTATCAAGAAGCTTTATCTACTTTCTGAGGTGTCCCATTGTTCGAAGAGAGATGACTGCCGATCAGAAAAATACACTTCAATTGATAAAATTTACTCTGTCAGATGGGGTTCGAACCTCGGCTCTTGTGGATTGCAAAAAAAGGTATAAAATGATTCACAAACTTTTACGCGGTCGGCCATGGGGATGGAATGTGATAAATGCCTTTGTTTGTATCACTGAAGCTTTAAAGAAATTTTTCTCAAAACCGTGTTTTCTAAATCGGATGAACTCCAAAGTCAGCTAATTTTGAACGGACCGTCGTGATATTTTAAACGTCATTTGACTGCTTTGTTATCGTTTTAGTAGGTTTTCAAATGTATGTTAAAAATTGCAAATTTTATAGAGAGTGTTGGTCTAATTTTTGAACTCAAATATTTTGACTTTATTTTTCAAATGGACGCTGCTTTTTACTTTCATCTTTGTGCCATAATCTCGGAGATACGGGTACACTTACAAGCAATTTGAAGTAATGTTTTTTTCTCTTTCCAAGACAATTTTCTTAAGCCTCTTAAACGCCTATCGCCAACGCCTCTTTATCTTGTAAAATATTCCCGAAATTAGTCTCAAGAGAGAAAATAAAATAAATTAAGAAATTACAAGACTTTCTTCCATGCTTACATACTGACAGTACAATACTTATATGTAGAAGAAGCAAACTTTTTTTATAAAGCCTTTAAGTTGTTAGCTAAGAATAAAAGCTTTAAAGTGGCAATTAAATTTAAAAGTTGCAATAAAAAATAGAAGCGAAATAGTTGGCATAATAAAAGCAAATATAGAAGAGAAGCAGCATTTTTGATTATCTTCCAGTATTCCAAAGAAGGACATTACTTACTGTTTAGTCGAAGACGACTGGATCGCTCATCAACCTCTGGACGAATTCTGCACGTTGTACGAATTTGTTTGTAAACAAATGCAACATCACAATTTTTTGGTTTTTTTTTTTTAACAGTGTACGAACATACAAAAATATATCGTGACATAAATGTGCAGTGCGACAAAATATTTGGTGCAATATTGATGGAGTGTATTTTTTGGGGTAGGACATAAAACGTAAAGTGACATGAAAATAATCAAAACAAGTGGAGAACATAATTATTATCAATATATTTTTGTGCAACAATATTTGGATTATTTTTTTCGAAATGGCTACTTACGGGAATATGGGATCATGCCTTCATCATCTTCGGGGTCCAAGCAGTCGGCGAATAGTTCTTCAACCTCTTCGTCGGTTAATTGGTCACCTGTAGATGGAAAAAACAAAAACAAAATAATAGTAGAAAAAAGCTGGAGATGTTGACTACTCTATAGCTTACCCAATTGGAGGAGGGCGTGTTGCAACTCAGCCAAGAGCATGGTGCCATTTTCTTCCTTGTCGTACAACTTAAGACATTCAATGAAATCTTCATAGCATCCTTGATCCTTCTCCTTCTTGACTTGTGAGTAGACTGGGAGGAATTCTTCAAGTGTCATCTTCTTCTCACCACGCTTCTTAGAACCGCCCATCTTTTCGATGATTGCCAAGGTTGGGTTCAAATTGAGGGCACGCAGAGCATCGCCTAGATCGACGCAATCGATACCCTCACCGGGAGAGCCCATAACTTCGAAAACGAATTCGACATCTGAAGAATTGTTTAATGTTAGTGAGTTTGGATAAAAACATTTTAAATAAAATAACAAAAATGCAAACTCCAATGATTATACAAGAATCCGGTTTTAGCCAGGAGTTAATTTGTTTCGTAGTCGTTAGTTAAAAACAAAAAAAGAAGTATATATGCTCTCTGGATGGTATTCAACTTTATTGAGACAACACAAAAGGTACCTTGAAAATTGTGTCATTTAATGAAGTATTTTGTTCGGCATTTAGTAGGTCAACTATTTGCATGATTGGCACATGTAGGCAACCCTGAAACTCATGGCTATTAAATTTAGAGAAAAATTTTCTTCACATAATAAATCATTTTTTATGCAAATTTAACCCAGGCGGAAGTATGATAAGAGCCGATTATTTTAAAAGCATTGCCAGCTCAGAGATTTTTTGTAGAGGTTAGTAAGATGATACCCCACAAAAATATTTCAACTTTGCATTAGCTCGTATATTTCTGGTAAATCGTATTGACGAAGCAATCGAGTAAGAACCGAGAAATTTTTCTTGGCCAAAATTAGACATGCGTTCGTTTGGTTTCGTACGATTTCTCAATGTTAATGGGAGCATGGTTTACGCGTTTTCACAAACGCACACATACACACATTCGACACATACTGTATTTTGTGTAGTCTTTTATAGCTTTTTGTTTTTGTTTTCAAGTTTAAAAATAGCCCACAAACGACTATACTTTGATTTTTTTTTTTTTTTTTTTTGCCAAAAATTCTAGCACACACAGTGTTGTATTTAAACTTTTAACCGTTTTTTTTTTTATTTTTGGTTGGCGTAATTTTATCACCACTGTCAAGCATTTTAGACATTTTAGAGAGTTATGTAATGTTCACTTTTTGGCTATAATTCTTGAAGATTTTTTTACTTTATCTTAACCGATTCACTTTTTATATTCTTCTTTAAATTTTAAGTCGCAGTACTTTTAAATTTTTCAAATAAATTTTTAAACTGCGCTCTTGTATAATCATGGACCACTTTTTTAGGTTATGTTGGAGTTTTCATTCTCGTGTTTTTTTTTTATTCCATTTGGTATTAATCCAGTTTTTAAACTTACTTTCAACTTCACGTTTTGGTACATCGGCCTATTTATGAATTTTTTTGCGAAAATTAAAAGAAAAAAAGTTTTTGTTAATGAACTTTCATCAAAGAAAATTATGTGGTGTCGTTTTTTTATAAAATTTGGCAAGTATAGAGTTTTTTAAAAAAATTCGGTCTGTCCTTTACTCACCATTTTGTCTTTTGGATGAGAAGAATCAACTAACTTGCGGATGAGCTTGGTCTCGACTGAACGCTGTTCGTCAACAACAGATCGGAAAGGTATTTCTAAGGTGAACACACAGCATAGATCTGCAGCACACAGTCTTCAGAATTTTCCGAACTAAACATGTACACATCACAACCACATGTTTAGACCTTTGTATACATATACAACTCTATACAGAATTTATAGCTTTTGGGCCTGTTTCGTGGTGTTGGCTCAGTCGGCTGCCTGCCGCCTCATCCCAATTTTACTTTCGCCGAAAATACCTCCGCGTTCCGTTCATAGCCAGTATATCGGAAAATATTTCTTTACTTCTTCTTCTTGCTTATCCTCTGCTTTGTGCTTTTCATTTATATTTGTTGCTGTTGTTTTTATTTCGCTTTTGACTTCTGATCTATTTAGTTTTCCACCCATTGCTGGGTATACTTGTGTATATCTTGGCGATAGCCGCCTGTTGTTAGCTCCGTCGTCTTGTAGTGTTCTATTTTTAATATCTATTCAAATAATAATCGTTCGCGGCATTCTGTGCCAAATAGTGTAGAATATCATTATTGTAGATTTTTATCAGACATTTTTTTCATCTGAATCAATCTAGGTTTTTTCTTCTGGTGCGCAATAGGCCAAAGCGGCTGGCGGCCATAGTATTTTTTTTAATTTTTATTTTATTATTTTTTTGTTTTTGTCATATTTTAGCAAACTTGGTTTTGCCCATCAAAAGTAGGAACATTTTTCAAATATATTTGTATGCATATATATATGTAATATATATATATATATATACAAACATATGTGTGCATAAGCGACCCCGATCACAAGATTATTGAGCTCCCTATGCGTTTGGCATGTTTTGTTTTGTATTTTTCTTTGATTACATCTGGCAGTGCCATGCATGACAATGAAAAGAGACGTTTTTGTTTTTCGGAAGCTCTTCATTTTATATCGGATTTCAGTAATTTGGAAAATATTTTGGGCGAATCAAAAAGGAAAGTTTCGGTTAACACATATCTATACATATCAGTGTAAATATTTATGTAGATAATTATACTGTGCAAGTTGCAAAATCCATCAAACAGGGCACCCAGGTTATTAACTTAATTCGAGTGCTCTGATTGTAATGGTGCTAAGCAATTTTTCTTTTTTGGTTAGCTCTAGTTTTCGAGATATTTGAAAATCAATTTCAGCCTTAAAGATAATAAAAAAATTGATTAAAAAAAAAATACCCACCAATCAGACTTAGTATGCTCCAATTCTAGGTTCGATGAATTCCTAGTACGTATTTATACCCGTTTTACACAATCCCATGCCACATGCTCCAAAGGACTGAATGCGTTTTCAAATATTTCGTCTCGTCTAGTCCATTAAGAATTCCTGTAAAATAACGAAAAAATTAAATTTCAATTGATCAGCAGTCAGATTCAAACATTTACTTTCTTTTATTTTCGTTCCACTTACCTTGGGAAAATACAACGTAAAAGATAAAATGTTCTTTTGGGTTCAATGCTTTTATGAAATTTTTGACAATTGCTAGTTTCATGTGGATTGGTAGTAGCAGAACTTTTTCTACTGTCACAAATGGAATATTAACAATATTGTTTCGACGCCATCTAAAATCCTCACGTGGAGGCTTATTTCGGTCCTTATATTGATCACCGGCAAAATCAGTATCCCAAGAGCACATAAAGCACATACTTAAGGTATAACCCTTTTGCATACCTCTTAAAAGAGTCACCACATTCAAGTCGGCACAAATTTTCCACATATGATGACTATACAGGGTGGGTCAAAAACAAGTTCTTTTTTTTTATATGCAATAAAACTAACAAAATTAAATTTTTATGACTGTATTATGACTTTATTAGAAAGAGCAAACACTCCCATTAATTATGAAACTCAACGTCGTTCAAGTGACTGCCTCGGCTGACTTCGCAGTAGCGCATTCTGTCACTCCAATTTTACAAGACCTTGTTGATGGTTTTGGGCTGTAGCTTGGATGATATTGGCCTTACGTGCTTGAATCGTTTCCGGATTGTTGGCATAACATCGGTCCATATGCCATAAAAAAGTCCAAAGGGGTCAAATCGCAGCTCCGAGGCAGCCAATTCACATCGCCAAGACGGCGGATAACACGATGTGGGAATTTGGTGCGCAAAAGATCATTTGGGGCATGAGCTGTGTAGCATGGCGTGCCATCCTGCATGAAGCAGAGTTCGTCCAATTCCTGTCTCGAATTTCAGTAAAACGAAGTCAGTTAACATGGCTCTGTAACGCTCAGCGTTGACCAAAGCGTTGTTCCCAGCCTCATTTTTGAAGAAAAATGGTCCAATTATGCCACCACTTCACTTCATGCCGAGCCCCAGATGAGGCAATTTTGTTTGTTAACGTAGCCGCCGAGATGAAAATGCGCCTAGTCAGAAAATATGATTTTTCGCCCAAATCATTTTATTCTCAAATAACGCACTGTTTGGGCTATACAGCACTCACTTTGGAAATAGGTTTCCAATATTTCCCAACGTTTTTCAAGCGTAAAGCGACTCATTTCTTTCCCCGGAGGTATGATTCTGACTTTATGCCAAGATTTCGAGCGGGAAACAGCTGTTAGTGTCAAAATAACCTATGATTTAAAAGGAAACCACAAGAAGGCGCACCTTGCACAAGGTAGGAGTGACAGTTTTTTCGTCCTGCATCAAACTGTGAAAAATAGTATAAATTAAGAGAACGAAAAAAGTTAAAAAGAAAATAGAAAGTAAAATATACAGGCAAATGACAGTCGATGCAAGACACTCCTGAGAAAATAACTAGTAGTCACTCCTACATTGTACAATTGAATAATGGTTTATATCATCCCAAAGAGCTGAAACATCTAAATTCTGTGTCGCAAAATTCACATAGGAATTTAGAATTACTTAAAAGCCTGATGTCTACACCATGGTTCAATATTATAAACAGTACTGGTGGGGAATTTTTACCAAGAAATATAATGTAGTTAATATACACAACGTTGTTGTTCAAAATAAACCAATGGCGTAAAAGATCCGAAAGTTCTGAAATCTCTGTGTTAATGCACTCAATAAGGGTGTAAAAGCAAACTTCTAAGTAACACAAGGTCTAATAAGTCCCGAGACTTACTACTAGGTGACACCTCTAACGAAATATCGATAGAATATTGCGATAGTTCCAGCCTTCAAACAATACGTGTAAAAAGTTCATGACAATCTAACGCTTAGTTCAGAAGTTGCAGTGATTTAAGTGACGCTACTGTTGATATTTTCAAAATAATGGATTCAAAGCAATTCCGTATGTTGATTTATCACTGTTTTTTGTTATGGGAAAAAATACCGTCCAACCTGAGCAATGACTTCAAAAGTGTTATTCGGACTCTGCTCCATCAAAAACAACCATTTGCCGATGTTATGTTGAGTTTAAACTTGGTCGTACAGACACAAATTATGCTGAACGTTCAGGATGCCCAAATGAGGCATTTGTTCCACAAAACATAAAAAAAGTACGCAAAATGGTATTAGCCGACCGTAAAGTGAAGGTGCGCAAATTACATAGCTGAGGCTCTGGAGATATCGAAAGGCAGTGTGGGAACAATATTACAGGAACATTTGTCGATGAGAAAGCTGCTTTCCGAATGGGTGCCGCGTTTTCTCACAACGGACCAAAAACAACAACGTGTCGATGATTCGGAGAGCTGTTTGGCACTGTTTACAAAAAATAAACAACATTTTGCGTCGGTATGTGACAATAGATGAAACATGGATCCACCATTATACACCGGAATCGCATGGAATTTTGTTCATCGACTGTCTCGAAAAGGGAAAAACAACCAACAGCGATTATTACTTAGAGTTGTTGGAGCGTTTGAATGATGAAATCGCGAAAAATCGGCACCATTTGAAGAACAAAAAAATTATTTTTCACCAAGACAATGCACCGTGTCACAAATCGATGAAAACGATGGCGAAAATCCACGAACTGGACTTCGAATTGCTTCCACCGTATTCTCCAGATTTGTCCCCCAGCGACTACTGGCTCTTTGCTGACCTCAAAGAAATGCTTGCCGCAACAGATTTGGCTCCAATGAAGAGGTGATGGCTGAAACTGAAGCGTATTTTGAGGCGAAGCACAAATCGTTCTACAAAATCGGTATTGAAAAGTTAGAAAAGCGGTGGAATCAATGTATTGCTCTTGAAGGAACATATGTTGATGAACAAAGAAGAATATTTGCAAAAAAAAAGTTTTTTTATTACTTAGTCTCGGGACTTATTGGACCATGTGTTATTCTAAGACTTTTCAAAATTAAAATCCAGCATTTACAAGTAAATATGGCTCCCTTTAGCCTTTATTACTTTAAAAACTCTTTTACGCATGGAAGAAATTAAGTTCTGTAAAATATAGGCGTCCAAATTCTCCCAGACATTAATGATTTTTGCATTTTGTAACTCACCAACGTTGTTGTCTTGGTGATTGTCCAGTTGTCCATTGAACAATTATTCCCCATATGTTTTCTATTGGGTTAAGGGTTAAATGAAGTTTTACATTTTTTACGCGCGAGCCAAGCATTTGCTTCCGCGCTAGTGTGTATTCGGGCATTGTCATGCTAGAAAATCCAGTTTTGGTCATGATGTTGCCGTAAAAATTTTAGTAAACTGCTTTGTAACACAGTAATGTACTCAGCACTATTCATCCTAGGTGACGTAAACTGGATTTCCAGAGTCCCTTGCGCTGAAAACGCTCCCCAGACCGTTACTGACCCACCACCAAAGTTCCGCTTTGAGAAGTAGCGAGGTTCTTTTCGCAAATCTCGCCAATAAAAGTGTGAGCCGTCTGGTACATCAAGGTTCAAGTTTTCATGAAATTTCGCTTACTGAAATCTTTTCAGAAGCCCAAGCCAAAATTTTGCCTTTTTCTACTTCTGACAAAGTTTAACCACGATCAGATCAGCAAACCTAGATCAGATATAACACTATTAGTTGTTATTCTTAAAAAAAATGTTACATAATACAAACTTCTTTTTTTGAGAAAAAACTGCGACTGGGTATAATTATGAGACTATAATTGAACAACCTTAAAAAGACAAATCACACGTTGTGTTTAAATATAACGGGATTTCGAAGAGCATGACAAAACAGGGCTGCCATCGTAAACTACTAGTCTTACAGTGCTTACTTTTTGTTCTTTATAGATGGGAAACTGATTTCTTAATTATTTATAAAAGAAATCACAAAAGCGTATTGGGTAGGTTATAAATATGAAATGCACCTTAGGTATATAATAAATTATTTTATACATCTTTATATGGCAAATAAAATGTTATCGAATTGGTCTCATATGATTTCATTAGGTATAATAATGTAAAGTCTATCACCACAGGAGGGTTTCGAACAATTGAAATCCACAGAACTGTCTGATTATGAAAAATGTCCATGAAGCAAAGTTATATTTATTATGATTTAGTATAATTCTTCATCATTGAGGCTTCCCTATCAAAGTTCAAATTAAACATGGCAACTCTATTGAAAAGTAACTCAACTGATGTGACGTTATTTTATAGGATAAGTAGTTTTAAAGCAGTATCGGGCAGTGTAGAAAATTATCGAATTTTAGATGTATTTTTCCATCAAAAATTTCAAACCTAAATGAAGAAACCTGCAACCAATTATTTGAGAAATACTCCACGATTTTGCATGACGATTCTTTCGAAGTATGGATCAATGAAGTGAAACTTTGGCAAAGACAGATTTTTGATAAAAATATCAATAGCCCTATCGAAGCTCTTGACATCTGCAATACAACTGCTTTTCCAAAAGTTCACCAAATCTTGCTGGTAATGGCTGCGTTACCAGTAACGACATCATCGAACGAACGCTCTTTTTCAACATTACGCTGGTTAAAAAATTACTTTCGTTCTACTATGAGCGAAAATCGCCTGAACGGATTGGCTGCACTTAATATTCATCGGGACGTTGAAGTTCGTGTAGATGCAGTATTGGAAGATTTTTCTTTGTACCTCGACGCATTAATTTATTGATGGAATAGTTTTGTATAGAGTATTTGTAATTACTCGGAATACTAAAAAATAATCTGAAAATGTATAACTGAAATCTTATAGTTTTGTATCCAATATATAATATTTTCTGTACATCCATTTTTTGATAGTTTTCTTTGTACTTAGAATTCCTTATATTTTAGTCAAAAAAAACCCCTTCCCCAGGACCAAATCCTGCGCACGGGCCTGGAGTCTATTAATAGCTCTAATAAAGTGTTTTAAAAGCTATCAGTGAAACGCATACTTCATATATTACCTTTTAACTTCTCGAAAACAGCCCCGTCAACTTTTAAATAGATGTAATATTTTGTATTAGAAAATATGTCACAATAAGTGACATATTGATTTATTAAAGCCTATTGACTGTGAAAAAGTCTTTTTTTTTATTATATGTTATCAAGAAAACAAAAATTTTTGTGATATGATCAAAGATCATTTGATCGTCAGCATTAATTAATCAAGTAAAGCTTATTTTCATACAAAAAACTGAAAAGTAATCAAAAAGTAATTTTCTTTTGTCAAAATTACTTGAAAGTGAATCCAACTCGAAAGAAAACATTTTTTATTTTTACTACTTTTTTTCATTGAAAAGTGACAGCGGCAGCACTGTGAACGACAAGAAATTTATGCAAGTCTCATTATTACTGCAAGTCATGGTATAATAATTGCAAGGTAGCATTGACAGTTGCTTGGGAAACCACCTCCTGTCAAAAATACTCAAAAAGAGAGCACTTACAATACGCCATTGAAATAACAAACAATGTTGAAAACGTTGAAGTGAAAAAAACAACTTCAGCAGATGCAGATGCATTCTCACAAATATCTGTTTTTGACAGGAGATATTTTCTTGTAGAAGACAAAATAAGCCATTGTCAATGCTACCTTGTATTATTACCATGACTGCAAGTAAAATTTTGGCAAACAACATATAGAGGTAAGTTCGCAAATTATTGTTCCGACAAAATTACTTGCCTACTACTATTTCACACTTAAGAAATATAAGTAACATTTTTCTTGAGTAATAACTTGAGAACTGGATAGAGGCCTTAAAGCAGGCAAAGCTAAATGGGTGAAGTACCTTCATTAATTTTCTTTTAATTTTGATTTCTGCTTTTTTGACTTCTGAAGTTTTCTGAACTAATTAAACAATACAAGCGCTTAAAGTTTTTTCTTTTTGAATTTCGAATTTCGAAGATGCACATGAATTAAGGCTATGCCTAAAAGTATGATACGATCTAAGTTAACCTTGATACAGGGTGCATCGAAGTAGATAAGAACTTAAGCTTTCTATCTGTCAAAATAAATTCCGGGTAACTTTCTCGACATAATTGGCAGTATAAGTAGAACCTAAGTAGCTTGAGTGGATCACAGTGAAAAGTCATACAAGACTACTGATGAGTTGGTGTAGCTACCAACGAAACAGTCTGTATAGTCAAGCTGTGTGATTTGCTCTATACAGAGCCGTTGTTATTGTTATTGGTTGTTGCCTTCTTTGTCTTCATATTGTCTTGTTGTGAATATGCTTGGCCTAAAGCTCAAATTTGTTTTCAATATAAATAATGAAAGTCCGTATTCAAATATTAAGATTAAAAACTTTTTTCTTTTTGATATGAAATTTGCTGTAAGCAGTAAGTACGAGGGTTACTACATATTTTTCGGGAATAAATATAAACACCGAATTTTTCATTTCGACATTAAGACAAACATTTTTTCAATTTTAACCACAGTACCACTGAATACACGTAGAAAAATAAGAAATATTCCTTGAAATCTGGAAAACAAACAAGCACGAAAGAATTATTCTTTATCAAACTAATGCATTTGAGGCTTGAGCTTGAGAAGTTTTTGAGCACTTAAATTAGTGGGTCAACCACAGTACAGTCCATATTTGACACGAATGACTTCTTTTTGTTCCCGCACATCAGGGACAAACTGGGTGAACAACGATTTTTGACGGAAGAATTTTTGTCATAAGCAGAATTGTATAAATATTATGGCAAATGTTTCGACCGCCCGCAAATAAATTTTAAATCATAAAGGAGAATATTTCGAAAAACAATAAAGATTAAATTGGGTCATTATAATAATTCCCGAAAAATATGAATCAGCGTACGTAATATAACAATTTTTCAAGGTTTTGAATACGTTGTGACAAGCTCAATTTTATTCAACTCAGTCTATTCAAGTTTTTCTTGCTGGATAGTACATTGTTCTTTTATCTTTCGACAAAAACACAAATTTCTGCATAACAACGGATATATATTTTGTTGCTTTAGAAGATGCTAAACTATTTTTAAATACCATGACACAGATATAAATATTTTTGTTTAGTTTGAACTAACATCAATTTAAAAAAAAAAAAAAAAAAAAAAAAAATAAGCGTTTCGGCTGATCTAATTTTAGCTGTTGGGGTTAAAATACAGTACTCACTCGAAAGATGCGACTATATGTTTTAGGAAGAGCTTTAGAGAAGATAAATTGTGATTCATTTCAAAAAAAAATTAATTACTAAAAAAAAAAAAAAAACTTAAACTTATCAAAATTTCTCATAAGGAATAAATAAATTTTAAAATGAAAATATTGATAAATTAAGCAAAAAATTGATCGAAATCGAATGTTTGCAGTCAATAATGAATTTAAATAAAAGAAAAAAAACTGTAAAAATATGATTATAAATATACAAACATTTTTGAAAAATCTAAATTTGTATAAATTTGCTATCTTGCTAACAGTCTAGGAAAGGAAGAAATCGAATTAAAAAAAGTTTAAAGTATTTTAAAAATATAAAAAATCTCAAATTCAAAGATGGAACAAACGATTCAGAACTCAGTGTGCTCTGCCCAATCCATTTAAGCCAACTACCGTAGATAAAGCCTTCTTAATATTACATATAAGGTCCTGCCGAGTGTATTATGTGAAATACTGAAGCCCATCGTAAACTAGCTGATTTGTCCTTATCAGTATGACTTCAGACTCGGCAAATCGACTATTGACCTGATATTAACTACAAGACTTGGAGAAGAACCTAGAGAAACAAATCGATAAGCTTACAAAACCACTTTCGACAGTCCAATAAGGAATCTCCTAGGCAAGGATTACATTGATACCAGAATAACGAAATTCTACACTGAATAGTCAGGTATAGTAGATGCAGTAGATGCACAGATACAGTGATGTGCGATGAAATAGAACCACGCACTTGCTGATGATATTACTTAATTAAAATTTTTTGTAACAACTTGGCATGCTCTGAACCAAACGTAGTTTAAAAACCACTCCTCCCATGAATATTGTACAGTTGTTTTTGACTACAATTGCCCCTTTATTTTTCGCTAATCTGTGAAACTGTGATATTGTTGAGTTTAAAGTGTGTGCGTTAAAATAGAGCCGACCAATATAACTAAACATTTTTTAATTTAAAAAGATCTTTTGATGTAGAATACGTCATTCTTGGAGGTAAAAAGGGTGGTTGATAGTGATCAGGTGTCGGTATTTATATCACAATGTGAGCCTTTGGTGTGCCTAAAGTACTGATCGTACAATGCGATGTTAGCACTTGTTGGTCTGCTTGATCCTCACTGGGAGAAAAATTCATGTTTGAACTCTCTAACTTATATAAATTTTACACAATTACATGAAATATAAAGCCAACATTTGATGTTTTTGTTTGCTTAAGTTTGCTACCTATTTATCGACGGTTTCCGGTTTTTTCGACGGTGAAGACAGCGCCATCTAGCTTGAAGACATAAATCCTATAATTAAAAAAAGCATACTTTTGGGGGCATGTTGTTTTTAACAGAATCGCGTAGCCCAGTAATTCTGAGTAATTTTGAGGGGCATGCTTTTTTAACAGAATCTGTTATTGAAATGTCAAAATTCCGCAACTCATTAAATATCCGGGCATATTATCGACAGTGAAATTTTGACATTTCGACTCTCCACGTGGCACTGTGGGATTTTGGCTGCAAAAACCCCCTTTTTTGAGTGTAAAATATCAAAAATGTAATGATGCAGTTTTGTAGAGAATTGTTTAATTAAGATAAATTCATCATACAATTTTTTCTACAATTTTTTTTTTTACAAAATAACGCGGTAAAGTCACCTAAACGAAATTCTGCAGTAACTGCCTTAGATTTTCATCCCATTTCAATGGGCTGGAAACATAATTTTTTTTTCTCGTATCTATATGATGTAAGTATATTTGAAAAATATAGTATTTCAGCATTAATTTAGAAGTAAAGGAATTGCATTACCGTAATATTTTAATATATATTTAGGTTCTGTTTTGAAGGCACTCAAAAAGTCAGTGTTTTTAGTTTTTCTTGGACAAAAAAAAGGTGAGCGTTATCGATCGTTGTGTTCTGGTTGCAAAAAAATGAAAGGTGGGACTGTCTTCTTTAAATTTACTCAAAAAAATCCACCAACTTTTCTCAATATTTTACAAACGCATAAATTTTATAAAAGAAGTCAATAGTATTACAACGAAATTTTGCAATTAAATGTAATAAAAAAAGTGTGCCTACTTTTAGGCATACACTTTAGCAACAATTTGTTAATAACTGATTGACAGCAATTCCAAAGAAAAGCATAACAAAATAAAAAACAAAAACATATGATTAGCTAAATAAAATTTGGTAGACCAAAAGTGTAATAAAATTGTGAAAAATAATTATTAAAATGAGTTCATTTTCTGTATCATATCATGAATTGTGTATGGAACTTATTAACTGTGGTAATAATGTTAATTTATTAACGGATTTTATAAAAGCAAAAAACTCGGTGCTTACGATTAATGAAATCAAAATAGTGACAAAAAACATTCATAAGCGATTTCTTGGTAATTTTTGTAAACGCTGGGCGGAATCGCACAAAATAAAAGCGAATTTCTTTCAGAAAAATGATGTCTGGCTAAAAAGTAAGTTGCGAAACAAAAATCATTTATTGTTAACTTTGTAAGCCATAACAAATTTTTTTAAGATATATTTGAAGTATCACTTGCTGATGATCAACCTTGTTGTTCAAGGAACAAGGGAAGGCCAGTTAAGGAATTCGATGATTGCAAATATCGTAGTAAAAGGTACAAAGCTGCCGATTTAACATCCCAGTACACCCAACAACAATTAAAAATGGCAAGTGGAGTTACCGACTCAAAAATTAAATCATTTTCATATATTCCTTCGTCTACTGCGCTAGCGTTATTGCTGGATGCAGAGTTAACAAAACATCAATACGAAACAATAAAAAATGTTTTGAAAGGAGAGGGATATGATATTTTACCACCTTATATAAAGGTATCTGAGGAGAAGAAAAAATGTTATCCCAATGAAATCCGAGTATCAGAAAAGGAAGCGTCTGCAAGCTTGCAAAGTATGATGGATCACACCACAAAGCGTCTCTTTGAAAGTTTTTCAAGCGAAAAGGTTAATGGTATGACAAATTCAAATTACACTCTTACGTCGAAGTGGGGTTGCGATGGTTCTCTCGGGTCATGCAGAGTACAATCAGAGTTTGCCACCTGATGTAAGCGATAGAAGTCTGCTATTAGCATCGATGGTGCCTTTAAGTTTGAAAACAAACACTGAAGAAGAACAATGGCGCAATAAAAGTCTATCATCAACAAGGTATTGTCGACCACTTTTCTTCGAATTTACTAAGGAGACTAAACAAAAAGTGTTAACCGTTGTTGAGAACATTAAATCAGATATTGCTGCTTTGGGGAAAACGAATGTTGAAGTATTCGGCAAACAGTTCAATGTAACGCACAATTTAGTATTTACGATGCTAGATGGAAAAACGGCTCAGACAATTACAGGTACAGCTTCATCCGCCGTATGTTACATTTGTAATGCAAAGCCCTCTGAAATGAACCATTTGGACAAAATTTTAATGAAGAGTATTGACAATGAGGCTTGTAAATTGGGCATTTCGTCATTACACGCCCGAATAAAATTTATGGAATGTATACTCCATATAGCGTATAACTTACCTTTTCAAAAGTGGTCTGCGATCGAAGCAAGAAATAAGATTTTAAAACAAGAGAACAAGGATCGAATTCAGACGGCATTTAAAGAAAGAATGAATTTGCGAGTGGATGCTGTACAACAAGGATCTGGCACTTCGAACAATGGCAATACCTCAAGGCGTTTCTTCTCCAATCCTGCACTTGTTGCTGATATAACTGGTGTTAATGAAGAACTAATAGATCGCTTCCAAATCATTCTGCAGATAATAACGTGTGGACAGAAAGTTGATAGTGTGAAGTTTCAAAAATTTGCATGGGATACAGCTGAGCTATTTGTTCAAAAATATAAGTGGTACTTTATGCCTGTTACTGTGAAATAAGAAATAAGATTTTAAAACAAGAGAACAAGGATCGAATTCAGACGGCATTTAAAGAAAGAATGAATTTGCGAGTGGATGCTGTACAACAAGGATCTGGCACTTCGAACAATGGCAATACCTCAAGGCGTTTCTTCTCCAATCCTGCACTTGTTGCTGATATAACTGGTGTTAATGAAGAACTAATAGATCGCTTCCGAATCATTCTGCAGATAATAACGTGTGGACAGAAAGTTGATAGTGTGAAGTTTCAAAAATTTGCATGGGATACAGCTGAGCTATTTGTTCAAAAATATAAGTGGTAATTTATGCCTGTTACTGTGCATAAAGTACTTATACATGGAAAGGACATTATTGATGCAGCAGTACTTCCTATTGGTATGCTATCCGAGGAAGCAGAAGAAGCACGCAATAAAGATTACAGAAACTATAGATTAATGTTTTCTAGAAAGTGCAATAGAACTGCAACAAATACTGATGTTTTCCATCGTCTGCTTGCATCATCTGATCCATATATAAGTAGTATAAGACGTCAGCCGCATAAAATTCTGTTAGAACTAGATGATGTAGTTAAAGAAATGATAGTTGAAGAATAAAATTTATAATTTATAATATAATTTTATAGTACAAATTTGACTTTCATTTGCAATGATTGGTCAATTAAAAAAAAAACGCTAAGCCATGGCCCCCTAATTTTTGTTGCAAATGTTCAGCTAACATATTAGTCTTTAGTTATTTATATAGATGTAAGTGCTGCTTGGCATCGATCACAAACTACAAAGGCTTAAATCTGTTTTTTTGAAAGTCGTGAAAAATTAAATTTATCATATGGGCGTTGGGCGTGGCACTTAAAATTTTAATATAATTGAGGACCCAAATGCAACCACTGGTAGTAATTTTTATTAATATACATATGAAAATAAGGAAAATACAACGTCTTTTAGTTTTACGTCATATGGGAGGTAGGCGTGGTTGTGGGCGGATTTTAACAAAAATTTATTTTTCATCTAATTTGGCAATATGAGAGATGTGTGCCAAATTTCAAAGCCCTACCTCGATTCCTTCGATTTTTTGCAGCAGCTTGTATGAAGAAATCCCACTGTGCGTGGGTTGTTGAACTTGGTAGCATTGAACAAATTTTGTTTACTTGTTTCAGTTTTCTACCTATTTACCGATAGTTTCCGGTTTTATCGACAAAACCATAAAATTTGTATAGGAGCCGCCCTAAGGAGTGGTCGGAGGGAATGGGTGTCAAAGGCAAAAATGTTCCTTTTACAAAAGTAATGGGGATCGGTCATACATATTAACCCTCTCTGGCACTCTCTTAAAGGTCATATGCTCAGGTGTATGCAATAAATAAACAAAAACCATAAAATTTGTATGGGAGTCCCCTAAGGAGTGGTCGGAGGGAATAGGTGTCAAAGGCAAAAAAGTTCCTTTTGCGAAAGTAATGGGGGTCGGTGATACCTATTAACCCTTTCCGGCACTCTTTTAAAGGTCATATGCTCAGGTGTATGGAATAAATAAACAAAACCCATAAAATTTGTATGGGAGCCCCCCTAAGAAGTAATCAGAGGGAATAGGTGTCAAAGGCAAAAATGTTCCTTTTGCAAAAGTAATGGGGGTTGGTGAAACATATTAACCGTTTCCGGCACTCTTTTAAAGGTCATATGCTCAGGTGTATGCAATAAATAAACAAAAACCATAAAATTTGTATGGGAGTCCCCTAAGGAGTGGTCGGAGGGAATAGGTGTCAAAGGCAAAAAAGTTCCTTTTGCGAAAGTAATGGGGGTCGGTGATACCTATTAACCCTTTCCGGCACTCTTTTAAAGGTCATATGCTCAGGTGTATGGAATAAATAAACAAAACCCATAAAATTTGTATGGGAGCCCCCCTAAGAAGTAATCAGAGGGAATAGGTGTCAAAGGCAAAAATGTTCCTTTTGCAAAAGTAATGGGGGTTGGTGATACATATTAACCCTTTCCGGCACTCTTTTAAAGGTCATATGCTCAGGTGTATGGAATAAATATTTTGCTATTAGTTTTAGCAGGATTCTGAAAGCCTGTTAAATTTTGCGTTCAACAAGCTATCATTTACTTCAATTGGCGGAAATACAAAAGCACTATCGAGTTTTTAGTATTCGTAATAAAATACAAAACAAATTTTTTTTTTCTAAAAATGTTTTTTTGACCTTTTTCGTTTATAATACTTCGTTTCTATACTATATATATATATACTATTATATAAAAGAAGACTCACGTATGTTCGGCTGCGAAAAGCTTGAGAATGGCAGGCGCTATTTCAAAAATTCTTTTTCTCTAGGATAGCTATGGTGCCCAGTTGGGACATGGGATATATAAATTTAATAACCATTGTTTAAATAATTAATTAAAATTCAAAGAGAATAACCATACAATTTCTTTATTCCCAGCAGTTATTTTGGGGTCAATCGAAAAAGTGAACTAGTTCATTTCTAGCGCAGTTCGAAGTAGCTCTGAAAGAGTACAAAAGGCGTTCAGTGTAGAACAGTTCACTTTGCTTTTGTTTTCAAAAGTATTGCTGAAAAAAAATAAACGCGTTCTGGCTTTTTTTAAATTTGCTGTGCACTAGAAAAAATAATAAAAAAAAAAAATGTTTATAAGCATTTATAAACAAAATTTCTTCTAAATTGTGGATGGAAAAGATCGTACAAGTCATGTCTTTAGGACCTTTGCTCCAATACACTAAACGTTTACACTTTTAAAATGTTCACTTTAAAACTAGTTAAAAAAGAACCATTTTTAGGCTAATGCGAAAGCAACTAGTTTAAAAATGTTCCTAATGCTACTAGTTCAAATATGGGGAAAAAGGAGTGTTTATGGGGACAATTGTCTTTCCCTATGACATCAACCCGCAAAAAGCGTCAGTTCGTTCAATGTTAAAGGGTATTGTAGTGGAACTAGTACTGGTCCTTTTTGGAACTAGTTCAGAACTATTTCAAATTTGGTCCACTTTTCTGCTGGGTTCTTATTCTCAGAGAGAAAAAATTTTCTCATTAAAGCTCTGTGCATCTCAAAAAAAGGTTGTGCCCAAAGCTAATAAGGTAGAACATATGTATATGTAATACTTCTGTATTCCAACTCTGAAATCGAAGTGAGACAGCCATAACAACATAAGATGTTGCTGTTTGTGTTAGTATATTTGAATATATGAAAATTACTACACAAAAAATAAAAAGTCAAACCGTCACAGGGGCGGTTGTTATGAAAACGTTTGCCCCAAACATATAAGAAAACAAATCATATTTGTTTTTCCTAAATCACAGGTACGCACCATTATAAAACAATTATAAGAACGCCTGAAATATGATTAAATTTAAACAAACAAAATTTTAATCAAAAAATTCAAACAACAAATATTTCAAATAAAAATTATTGACAATGGAAGCACCGCTCCTGAGTTTTTTTATTTTGCAATTTAATTTCCTCTATATATTTTCTCGCTCACATAACAATATATCAGCACTCTAATGTTGACGAATATATGAGATAGAACAATATGTCAAAATCGCTGTGAGACAAAAGCTCTATTTTCAAACCCTTTTTGAGCATCATATATAAAAGTCAACAACCCAGCGAGAAAATGAGAATTGATTAAAAAAAAAAATCGTAAATGGAATAGATTCTTTTGCTTACATTTTAGAACGTATTCCAAAGAATATATAAATTAAAGCAAAACATATGAATTGGAATATATCAATCAAAAGTTAATATCAACCAATATATCAACGAATATATCAACCAAACAAATTTTGGCATAAGTGAGAAAAGCAACAGTCTGTTTTAATTTGTTTTCTCATTTCCGAAAATGGATACTTTTTATTTAAAAGAATGCATTTAAAAAGTGAATAAAAGAATCGATTTCTGTAGCTATTCATATGGAAGCGAGAAAAGAATGTACTACTATTTGTAGGACGTCAGCGTCCCACCGGCAAAATGAAAATGGATTCTAGAAACAAAAATCGTAAATAGAATGAATTCTATTGCTAACATTTTAGAATGTATTTCAAAGAATATATACATTCATAGCAAAACCTTTGAATTGGAATCTATCAAGCAAAAGTTTACTGATTCGTTTTTATTCCAGCCATAATCGATTACGACCCATATAATTATTTCTAATATATAAAATGTTTTTAGATTCCTTGCTTGCTTTTTTGATAAGTGAAAAACGAACTGATTCTAAAACAAATTCTGGTATAAGTGAGAAAAGCATCAGTCTGTTTTGATTTGTTTTCTTATTTCCGAAAGTTAATACATTTTATTTAAAATAATCATATATGTAATACTTCTATATTGGCAGTACACTGTACTGTGAATGTACCCGAAATTGTGGCGTCCGTGGGGTAGTTGGTTAAAAGTCCGTGGCATCTATGTCAACGAACCTGGAGACCCGGGTTCTAATCCCAGCAGCGACAAAAAATTATTTGAATTAAAATGATTTTTGTGTACGGCCGCCACCTCTCTGCAGACAATCGCAAACCTCAGAGAGTAATCAAAATGCCATGTAAAGCTAATTGAGAATAACAACATTCCGTTCATCGCCGTTCGGAGTCGGCGTTAAACCTGTAGGTCTGGTTCTCGGTCAATTGTGTACAAACTTAATAACACGCACAACACAATTGATCATAAGAAGCTAGGTCAAAGTCCTTTCAATGGCTGAAATGACCAGTTATTTATTTATTTTTCGTTTTTTTTTATGTACTCGAAATTTAATTTTATAACAAAAAAACTCAGGAGCGGTGCTTTCATTGTCAAAAATTTCATTTCAAATTTCTGTTGTTTCAATTTTTATGGTTTAAATTTTGTTTGCTTGAATTTTTCTTTTTAAATTTTTATCATATTTCACGCGTTGGTCTTATAATTGTTTTATAATGGTGCGTATGATTTATGTAAAACAAATATGTATGCTTTGTTTTGTTTTATGTTTGGGTAGACATTTTTCTTAACAACCGCCCCGTTGACGTATAGTAGTAGTATATTTAAATATACTAATACAGACAACAAAATCTTATGTAGGCTATCTCTCTTTGATTTCGTAGTTGAAACTCATTAAAAATTTAGTTTGCTGCCAATATTGAAGTATTACATACATGGTTTAATAAATAAGGTTGTCGCATGGGTGAGAGCGAGTTCCAATAAATGTCGAATCGAAGTTGACAACTCATACAAAATCTGAATGCGTAAATTGATAACATGCAAAGCCGATGAAGTTGTTGTTGTAGCTTTTCATTGATTTTGACAATTATGTGCACTGAGAAGAGAGTACGATCAGCCACGAGACAACCTAATTTATTCAACCATGATTATATATCGTCGTTGCGCATACAAAAAGGGTTATGTGTAAAATCTCGATTTTTTTTTTATTTTACCATTCAACAGCCATGTGTAGGCCCCATCTACTCACCAAATGGTTTTTTGATATTTTTAATGGTTCAGAAGTTAGCAAATGTGTAAGTTAGCTGTATATGTGAAAAAAGTATTGAAATTGTTAAAAAACAAAAATGTTTTTTTCGTCTCCTGACAAATTGTTCAGAAACACATAACCTTTTTTGTATGCGCAGCGACGATATATGAAAAGAATCTATTTAAAAAGTGAAAAAAAAAGATTCTGTAGCGATTCCACTTGAAGCGAGAAAAGAATATACTATTCTTTGTAGGACATCAGCATGTTAAAAATAATCAATTCTAGAATCTACATATACTGGAGAAGAGAATTGATTATTTTTTTATATAAAATTGCATCTTTTTCCCGATGGGGTGTTTAAAATAATCAATTCTAGAATCTATATTGGAGAAGAGAATTGATTTTTTTTCCCGGTGGGAAGGTCCACAAAAAAGAAAAAAAAAGACAGCAACATGTATTGAGTGCGGTATCAATGCTGCCACCTTTTTGAATGTAAAAATACTGCCACTTTTATAAAAGCATCGACAAAAATTCCGTGTCGATGTTTTGTTGAAATGTTTTGATGAAATTTATCAGCTTAAACGAAAGATATATTTAATTTTAAAATAACAATTCTCTAAGGCCGTCATATATTTTTCTTACCTCAGAGCTGATATTTTTACGTATAAACGAGATTTTTATATATAGGGTATTTACAGATCCCTTCTAAAGTTGATATATAGTAACTTTAAAACGATACTTCAATCAAATTGTGAGAACCCCTACACGTAGTTCATTCTAAAATTGACACGCCTTTTGAAAAGAGAAGCTTTCTTTAATTAATTGATTTTTCAATAAAATAAAAATAACAAGAGAAGCTTTCTTTGATTTATTGATTTTTCAATAAAATAAAAATACCTTTCAGAAATGCCAGTTTGCTACGAAAAACAGACATGTTGGAAAGCAAGGCAATTTTACCAGTTTGTGTTATCTCTTTTTTACATGCAAAACAAAATCAAAAATAGTTACCACATGGCAATATGTTTTAGAGTTAACAGACGGCGTAGTTAACACACCAGATAAAACAAAACTGTGAGTACCCCAATAGTCACAGCGCTAGGAAAAGTGAACCAATGCATGAAAAAAAATGATCAGGAAGATACAGAAAGTTTATTACTTTAGTTATTTTTTATTACATTAGTTAGCTGGTTACTTTATTCGGATGGAACTACTAAGTCGCTCCAACACAAATATACAATTTTACCGAAATTCAAACGGCTGTATTCATAAAAAATTATGTGCCTCTTACAAAGCCTTCATAAGAAACAAATCGAAAAAAAATGTAAAAACATTTTTCATGTTGAACGTTTCAACAGCTCTTTTAAATGCTTGATAAATAAGAGAATTTTAAAAATGGTTGAAACCTTCAATAAACCCTCTATAAAGCATTTTAAAAATTTGTTTGTCTCATCTAAGCACAAAAAATATTGTCAAAAATGTATAAAATTATTTCAAAATGTATCAAAAACAAACAAAGTGTTTGAAAATGTTTGTTTATAAATTAGAGGATTTTTAAATATGGTTGAAATTAAAATTTTTTTTTTAAGGCGGATTCACTGATCACCTTCAGCAAGTTTTTTGTGAGCGCTCCTTTGCTCTCTCTTCGGGAATGTTCTGAACGAAGGTTTATAACACACCTCTCATAAAGCAGTTTTTAAATTATTTGCTCTCATTTGAGCACAAATATTGCCAAAAATAATTAAAATTCTTCAAAATATTTCAAACATTTGGAAAATATGTCAAGAAAATTCAAAATATATAAAAAATTTCCAAAAAAAGAAAATAAATACAAGAAAATTTGTCAAAGATTTCAAAATATTTATAAAAAAAAAAAAATAATAAAATGACAATTATTTCAGTGCAGATGGCTTAGAAAACTATTGATTTTTGAATATCAAAATCTTGACGAAACTGCGACAAATAAATAACAAGTCACTGAATTTATCTAATACACAAACCATTATTTACACTCTTCCCACTTCAATATGAATACGGCTGTTAAATTTTAAGATTTAAAGTTTTTAATGATATTTAATATTTTTATCGCCGGCGAAGCAGCGGGTATTTGCTAGTATTATCATAAAGCTAGTGTATTGCCCGGATGTGACGGAACTGTTTGCAGTTTTCAACCACAAACACGCTCCGAATGAATTTCGTTTGTTTATTGAGGGATCTTGCAAGAGTATGATTTATTTAAAAATTTTTTGTGTGATTCTTGATAGGTTAAATTCTGATATATGTAGGTTTGAAAGCTGTGCTATTACACAACAAAAATGAGTTGCCATCGGTTCCTTTAGCTTATGCAACGGACATGAAAAAAACATATTCGACAATGGAAAAAATACTTCGTTTTATAAATTACAACACTTTTAAATAGCAAATAGACGCCGACTTAAAGGCTCTAACAATACTGTTTGGTGGATATACCAAGTATCCTTGCATTATTTGCGAATGGGATATTCGTGCGACTAATAAATATAAGCAAAAGGAGTGGCCACTGCGTGCTTCATTTTAAGTTGGCAAAAAAAATGTTTTGAATACTCCACTGGTGCGACCTGAAAATGTAATCCTACCGCCTCTTCATTTAAAATTAGGTTATACATATGAAACAGTTTGTCAAGAAAATAAACACTAACAGCGATGCGTTTCGTCATCTGATTGCAGCGTTTCCTAGGTTAACTGAGGCCAATATCAAAGAAAGTATCCTGCACGTTCAAATCTTTTATAAAAGTTATTTATTCATTTCGGTTGTTCTAAGGTTTATTTGTGGGCCCACAAATTCGGAAAATTATCTTGGACACTGATTTCGTTTCTAAATTAAATCCAGTTGAAAAAAAGAGCTTGGAATAGTTTTATTTCGTTATGCATTTATTTCCTCGGCAACAAGAAGAGTCGAAATTCCTTAGATGTTGTAAATGAATTTTTAAGTGCCTACGAAGAAATGGGCTGCAATATGTCAATCAAAATACATTTTTTGCACTCCCATATAAACTTTTTCCCGAATAGGCTTGGGCAGTTTAGTGATGAACAAGGGAAAGGTTCCACCAGGAGATGGAAGCTATGGAAACCGGCTTTCAGGGAAAAGATTCCATAAACATGCTGGCAGACTACTGCTGGTCCCTAAGACTTGAAACCGATGATAATATATATAAACGAAAAAGGTTAAATAAACATTTTTAGAAAAAAAAAAACATATACAATTTTTTGTATTTTATTACGAATACTAAAAATTCGATAGTGCATTTGTATTTCCGCCAATTGAAGTAAATGATAGCTTGTTGAACGCAAAATTTAACAGGCTTTCAGAATCTTGCTATAACTAATAGTGCCACAAAACAAAAGTTGTTAACAAAACGTTGTTAAAGTTGAAAAAATGAAAAAGAAATGAAAAATTTTCAAATGATTTTACCTGTAACTTTGTCAATTCTTTTTGTAAAAAACGGTCTGTATATTATATTAAAGGTATATTTTTCTTCTTTTTATCAATGTTTAAATTTTCAAAATTGAGCTAGATATAACGGAGTTACATAACAAACTATACATGCACCTACCTAAAATCGGTTTTTTGACCACAAATCCCGATTTTGAGGGTATATTAAAAAAACTAAGTATGCAGTTATCTTATGTTCAACCAGATCTACAACCTCTACTATGTCTCGAGCCGAGTTTATTTTCACTGTTACACCGTGTTATTAATCATCTGCAGGGCATTCCCTTATGGAGTGTCGGGTGTGACGATCCCGCGGCTCCTGAGTCATTGATATAGTTTTTAAGTGTTTACAACTTATTCTACTTATTCTGCTCTTACTGTTGGATAACTTGTCGATACTAGCCTTAATAGCTACAGACATGTAATCATATTCTTTAAGTTTATATTTCTTTGAGTATTTCTGTTATTGAAATTGTAAGATTTAATAATAATAATAATAATAATAAAAATAATAAAATAAACCTTAATAAAAAAAAATCACTCAATATTAAAGTCAGAAAGAACCAGTGGTCTCTAGAGTACCGTGAAGAGAAAATTCATTAAGTTAAATTTCAATTTCGGTGCATGGTCAAAAATTACAATGGAAAATCTTTCATTTTGAAGAATGAGAGTTATTTCACACTAAGTGCACCACAAATGCCAGGAAAAGGTACATTTTAAACAAATGACATATTTTCAAGCTCTCCTGATGTAAAATATAAATACAAGAAAATGTTTGAACAAAAAGTTATGATTTATATGGCTGTCTCTGACAAAGGAATTTCAAAGCCATACTTCAAGACAAGTGGGCTGATCATAAATATAGAGATCTATCAAAATTATTCCTTATATATATATTCCTATACTACGGTCAAAACAACGAAGGGTGGCCTTCAAAAGCACATTTATTGACTTTCATTAATTAAAATGTGTTTATAATATTATAATTTAACTAGAAAGTATTGTTTCAGTATATGTTTATATATGTTTTGAATTTCTGACGTGAATAAACTCAGTGCAGATTTTTAGTTATAGCCCGTTATCTTAGTTACCTCGGAGTGCCATAGTTGAAAAGGTGCAATGTAGTGGTGACCACGTGTCAAATGCAGGGGCGGTTCCAGGAATATATTTCGGGGGGGGTTTCAAACATATTTATGTACGTTATATATATAAAGGGTAGTTAAATTTTAAAGGCCGATGTTGATTTTGAATAAAACACAAATTATTAAGGAAATTATTGTCATTTCTTTTTATTATGATAATATTGGTATGGTTCAATTATGCATGGAACAAAATATCGGCTAAATGGCCGCCGCGACCTCGGCGACACACCTCCATCCGATGGTCCAAATTTTCGATGACGCCGAGGCATAAGTGAGGTTCTATGTGCCGCATTATCTCATCCTTTAGCTTTTGAATTGTTGCTGGCTTATCGACGTACACCTTTTCTTTCAAATAACCCCAAAGAAAGAAGTCCAACGGTGTCAACTCACATGATTGGCGGCCAATTGACATCACCACCACGTGAGATAACACGGCCATTGAATTTGTCACGCAAAAGAGCCATTGTTTCGTTCGCTGTGTGGCAAGTGGCACCGTCCTGTTGAAACCACATATCGTCCACATCCATATCTTCCAATTCGGGCCATAAAAAGTTCGTTATCATCTCACGACAGCGAACACCATTCACAGTTACTATCTGACCGGCCTCATTTTGGGAAAAATACGGCCCAATGATGCCGCCAGCCCATAAACCGCACCAAACAGTCACTCTTTGTGGGTGCATTGGTTTTTCGACAATCACTCTTGGATTATCATTCGCCCAAATGAGGCAATTCTGCTTATTGACGAATCCACTGAGGTGAAAATGTGCCTCATCACTGAAGATGATTTTCTTCGAAAATTTATCATCCACTGTTGCCATTTCTTGCCACCATTCTGACCGTGCAAATGCAAGTCTTTATGCATAATGTTCATCAACGACGAACGTGAGAGGTGCAATTGTTGGGCACGACGACGAGTTGAGGTGGACGACTCTTTAGCCACACACAGCAGCAATATTTTCTGCAGTACGAGCTGTACGAGCATGTACTGGTGTTTTCATATCTCCTACAGACCCGGTTTGCTCAAATTTTTGCACTATTTTTCCGATTGTACGCACATTTAGACGATTAAATTGACCGAAAAAATCACGAAGTGCTCGTTATGCATTTTGATTTGAAAGCCCATTTTCATAATAAGCCTGAATAACTTTAACGATTCCAATTGAGTTAGTCTGAAATTGAGAAATGTCAAATGAAATGCAGAAAAAAACTTGACATTTAGGTGTGGTTTATATTCAACATCGGCCCTTAAAATTTAACCACCATTATATACACTCTAAACTATTTGTTGAAATTTACTATCAAAATGACCGTAAATTTTTGTTGAATTTTCTGTTGATGCCTAAAATTATTATCTTTTGGTTTCATTTAATGAAAATAACCAGAAATTGTTTATTTTTAAACAGAAAGTTGAGCAAAATTTAAATTTACACAAAAAAAGTTTAAATTACTTCACAAAAAATTGTAATGTTTAACTCAAAATGTGTAAAAACTTAAAATATGACAAAAAATGTGCAAAATTACACGAAAATGTGTAATGGTGAACATGAAATGTGTAATTTCATTCACGGAAGAAGATTTGGTATCAATGAACTAAATCAACGTGATTTAAAATAACAAGTACGAGGCAAAAAAAAAAAAAAAGACATCAATAGTATAAAAACAAATCAGTACAATTATTAGTAAGCCGGAAAGTTTAACTTAAAAGTTTTCTATTTCTATTATAATTTTTTTATTTTCTTCGAAGTGATTACATTATTTCAATTATTTTTTTATAAATTACTATAAAAATTAATTATAATTTTCTTAAATGAATTAAAGCTAAAAGTGATAATAAGCTACCTGAGTTAACATATGTTTTCACATAACTACAATTTGAATTTAATACTACTGAATACAAAAATATATTATAAAACTTTTCTGTGTAATATCCAACAAAAAATGTTTAAAAATGTGCACTATTTAGACACTATTAGTCAGAAAAGCTTTGCCGACGATTAAAAATAAAAAAAAAATAAATAACTGGACATTTCAGCCCTTGAAAGGACTTTGACCTAGCTTCTTATGATCAATTGTGTTGTGCGTGTTATTTAGTTTGTACACAATTGACCGAGAAATGGACCTACAGGCTTAACGCCGACTCCGAACAGCGATGAACGGAATGTTCTTATTCTCAAGAAGCTTTACATGGCATTTTTATTACTCTCTGAGGTTTGCCATTGTCTGCAGAGAGGTGGCGGCCGTACAGAAAAATTATTTTAATTCAAATAATTTTCTGTCGCTGCTGGGGTTCGAACCTGGGTCTCCAGGTTCTTTGACATAGCGGCCACGCACTTTAACCAACTACGCCACGGACGCCACGTACGCCGTTGCCGACGATTATCGTCGTAAAATTCAACAGAAATCGTTTAGAATGTACATTAGAGCGGGTTAATTTTTTTTTTCAAAAAATTGTAGGCTAGGTGGATAATATTCTACGGAACAAATTCAACTTTGCTCAAGAAACCGTTAGTCTAAAATCTATTTCGAGCCACTGGAAAAGGAATTTTACGTCTACACTGCCGATACTATCGAAACTGTGGGGTTTTTAAATTAAAACTGTGCGGTGTTTGGATATATTTTATCCAGAAAATGCGGTGTTTTTGTGATTTCAGGTTAAGATTGTATGTGTGACTGTTTACAGCTACAGGCGCGATATAATGCAAAAACAAACAAAAACTGGAACAGAATTCAGTATTTTAGCAATACGTGTAGAAACAGCTACAACCGTTTTCAGCATAGGGGTGTGAATATTTAAAGTAAATTATAAAAAACCAATGTTTTTCTTTTTGGTACTCTTAGCCCACATAATAAACATCAGTACATCACCTTTAAATACAGGTTCTTTTAGAATTTCGGGGGGGGTTGAACCCCCAAAACCCCCCTGGATCCGCGCCTGGTCAAATGCGATGTGGTCTACGCTTTAGCATCTCCAATAGTTGCGACTTTTGGCACCACAGTCATGAACGATGGGTGCAAATGTGTCGGTGTATGTTTGTGCGTATCGAGGTAAATCCCTTTTGCGCGGGCAAACTATCGCAGGGTTGGCTCTTCGGGGAGTATTGTGCTGGCTGTGGTAATTCAACGTCGCGAACAAGTCTGTGTGATCGGCGTGGAGTTGCACTTAATCAACTGGGTGATAATGCCCATAAATTGTCAGAGATGTTAGATGGGTCTTGATTTCCAGCAATAAATGTGGATGGTGATCCAACTAATCGTCCATTATTAATACTGTTGCGTTCCAACATTGGTTGCTACCACAACCAATACACAATATATTTATTAATTTAAATATACAATTAAGTATGGTGTGTCGGCGGCAGTGGCGCAGTGGGTAGGGTGCGTGGTCCATACGCCAGAGAATACTGGTTCAATATCTACCTGACACACAAAGTTTTTCAATTGAATTCATTTTTCTGTTCGGCCATCACCTCTCTGCAGACAATGGCAAACCTCAGAGAGTAAATAACGCTATGTAAAGCTTCTTGAGAACATGCACATTAGCCAAGTGAATGTTCTTTCAAGGGCTGAATGGATAATTTATTATTATTAATAAGTATGGTCTGTAACCGGTGTTCAAACTACTATCACAGGGCGTTGGTCGCGTCTGGAGTTATTGAAGTGACGCCCAAGCGATGGTTGGATGGACGTTGTATTGTTACTAGCATGGTACCAACGTCTTGAAGATTCATCTGTTGAGCATAAATTCCATGAACCATGGGGCAACGTGAAATTAAGCTCTTACGGCAGGTGTTGCTGTCTGTCATCACAATTACAGCCGTGAATTCTCAAGCTATCATCACGAATTCGATATGCCAGCTTGTATCTAAAAAATAAAGATCAAGTTCGAAAAGGCGCAAAATCGGATGAAAACCACGCCTACCTCCCTACTTTATCGAAAAGGTAAAATCTCTTCGAATTTCCCAAAAATTAATATATGCAGTGGCGTAGTTCCTTTTGCTGGCACCCGGGGCTGAAAATAGATTTTACACCCCACAAAAAGAGGTTATACATTCCATATATAAAGTCTATATACAAAAAATAAAAATTTGTCAATCGTGGTGATAAATAGCAATAAAGTGAAACCTGCATAAGATTTTCTAAGCGTCGCGGGAAGCTATAGAAACATTTGAAATAGAATCTGACGCAAGTTTTATGCCTTTACCTCAATTCTAGTTATGAGACATTCCTTTCCACAATCTTCTCTACCACCCACTTCAGTGTGTATGTAGTAAATATTGATGAATTTTCAATTAAGTGATTAGAATTGAGGAAATAAATGCAGAAAGGTTAAATGTGTAGGATTCCGGCCTGGTCGGGATTCTAGCCCGGGACCCCTCTGGTTGCAGTGAAGCAATCTAACTGTTTGACTACTGAAACTTTCAAGTTTTGCTTTGCTTTTGGTTTTGATTTTGCTTTTGCTTTGGCTTTTGCTTAAGGTATAATATACGTGTAGCAACCAAAAACAGGAGCTGTTTTCAAAAACTTTTTTTAGATATAAGAAGTTATTATTTTTTATTTAAATTTATACAGGTTATGTACATAAAAAATACTTTATGAAAATGTTTTTTTAATACAGTAAATACAGTTCTGGCTTTTATATAGAGGGCGTTTCAAATGGCATTGAAAAAAAGACATCCAAAACGGTTCGATGGATATGGCCTTTCCCATGTATCGGAAACAAAAAAATCAAATGACATTTTAAAGCATAGACAATAAAGCATCCCACCTACGCAAGAACCCTGGGATTTTTTTAATTATGGCGGAAGTTGAAGTAAAAAGTTTAAAAAATAGATACATTTTCGCGCCCTTTTTTGTTTATATAAAAAAAACAAAAAAAAAATAGATACTGGAATTTAGGGGGGATGCTTAACGGACAAAATAACGAACAAAATTAAAAAAAAATCATTGAAATTTAACCAATAGATTTCGAGTTATCTATCGAACCCTTTTAAAAAAACTAGTCTCGAGGAAATCGCGTTTAAAGTTTTTTATTTGTTGTATGGAGCTCAGACATAGGTTAATGGAAACCGTTAAAAAAATTTTTTTTTTTAAATATCGATTTGAAAATGTGTATGTATATTCTTAAAACTATAAAGAACACATTAAACAAAAAAAATTTTTTTTTGACCTTAAGCTATCACTTTTCTGTGGTAAATTAACATTTACCCTACAGCCATACAATAAATCCATGCAACGATGGTGTACCTACTTTTTTTTTTTTGGATTCGCCCGGAGGTAAGAAATCTTCATAGATACGTATGACCCGCGCCATACGCATGCACGATTTACATTCTAAGAAGTTCCCGGATCAGCCGGACTGATAGAATGCACCTACGTGCTAAAACTTACCACCTGTTGGCAAATAATAGCCTCCACTAAGCACAATTGCTTGGCCTTTCAGCGGAAATTAAAATTAAATAAAATTTGAGAATTTTTTGTGCTTATGTAAACTTCATAAACATCATCGAATAAAAGCACATTTTTCATAATACGAAGCAATACAAGACAACATCCAAAGTAATTTATTAGACCATATATAACCGCATTTATAATTGTTGTCGTTCGGCTTGGGGCCACTGTCCAACCCAAGATCCTACGTGGAAAAGAGATGCAACTCTCAAACACCAAACCAATACCAAACATAGCACAGATATACAAGTATATATTGTGCAGACACAATATATTTATATATTCGGGTCACTAAAATAAGGGAACACCGAGCTAAAGTTATTATTTGGATATGCATTTGGGCCAACGCAGGTAAAAACTTGTATGGAAAAGAGATAAACTCTGACACACCAAGCCAAGAGACACGGTATACTTGGTCAAATAAGGAAGAACTAAAGATCTAAAATAATTTCATGAAAAAATAAAGCAACGAAACTGAATAAAACGAAAACTTAAAGTATCTATCATATTCGATGATGCTTATTTGTTAAATCGTAAAATCTACACAATTATCGCGAGTTATATTTGTTATCACAAGGAATGCGTTAAGTATTCAAATGTAATATCATTTTACGTTTTAAGACATCCACCGAGTCAGAAAAATTTATCAAGTTCAAGTTGCCATTAAAATCGCTACACATACATCGCAAAGGGTCGTGAAGGGCATAATTAGAAGTGCAGTGACTCAACTTAAAAAGCTGGAAATGTCTGGCTCCGCTCCTGGGGATGTTGAAGTTTAATGAAGAAAGGAGGTATTGTGAGTCTATATCACCACTGAGTAATTTGTATAAAAAAGAGACATTGAGCATAATTCTTCTGCTTCTTAAGGAAGGCAGGGAAATAATTTTGAGGCGTGTTTCATAAGGGGGAAGAATAATATTGGGGTTCCAACGATAATGTAAAGCAAAAAGTAAGAATTGTTTTTGAACCGATTCTAATGCATCGATGTGGACATTGTATTGAGGGTTCCATATTACGGATGCATATTCAAGAATTGGTCTAACAAGAGAGTTATAAAGTATTTTAGTAGTGAAAGGATCGCTGAATTCTTTAGCCCATCTTTTAATGAAACCAAGGACACCTCTAGCCTTATTTACCACCAAATTAACTTGAAGATTGAAACGAAGTTTAGGATTACATTTAGGATTTAGGACGAAGTTTAGGATTACTTTAATTACATTAAGCGTTCTGCTTAAGAAGCCTCGTGACGTCATTCATTTTATTTTTTATTTTAATCATATCACCAAAATCCTACCGTATCGCCAATAGTCACGGTGCGAAAATTCCATGCAGCGTTTTTTCATTGTTGTTGCATTTTCAATTCACTGAGCGGTAGCCACCAATCGCGCCAACATTTTTTGTTTTTATTCGTTATGAGATCAAAGAAACAATACTTGCTGTCGTAAGATAAAATGAACAGTAAAACCTCAAGTATGCGAGTAATATATAATTTCTGTTGCATAAGTTGCTATCTCCGTTGCATCGTGACGTCATAAAATTTCTGCCTATTTTTGTCACCATGTCTAGGAACCAGCCTTGACTGGCGTGTAATATTTTTACTGTAGTTCCTGTACTCACGTTCCATGCTATACCGATGCATTTTGGGAAAAATGCTTTTCAACTTCTTTGGAAACCTGCGAGGTAAATATGAAAAAGTAATAAATTAAAAAAAAAGGAATCTTTATTTAAATTTTAAATTAAAAAAAAAAGAATCTTTGTCTAAATTTTTCAATATTAATATGTAATGCACTGCACATCAGGTTTAAAGGAGACATAATATTCAACGCATGATATTGCATTTAAGATGACCATTATCGCGAAATCGAATACAAATCCTCGGTCCATGTTAATACACTTGTAAACCATGAAACTGTACGGCCTTAGCTTGTGCCATAAAAAGAAGGACTCCAGCTTCAAAGAAAAAAAAACACAATTAGAATCATAACAGGTAATTTATTATTTAATGATAAAGTGTTGATTGTATTTTTATTTTTGTTTCAGACAAAACCAACGCTCAGGAGATGCCCCCTATAAATGCGAAAGCATTTTTTTGATTCGGAAGAAGGTTGATAGTTGATAAAGAAGGCTGGAGGACGATCCTCACAAGGCAACGCGTGAGGGTCAAGGGGGCGATCTTCACATGGCAACGTGTCTGACTGCCTCAACCTGGGAAGGCCAGCATTATCCATGATATAATTATACAGGTAGCATTGACAAGTATAGATTTTCTCAGCAACAAGGCAACGACCATCTGTCAAAAACAGTTGTTCGTGCAACAAGAATTAAACGAATGTAAAAATAAATAAATTCCGCAAAATATGTGCGTTAAATACACAATTATAATAATGAAAGTTGTGAAAAAATTATGTGTGATATGTGTTTAACGTTTTCCAGCCGTGGTGTTTTAATAATAATTGGAAACTTCTTTAATTTCGTCCATATGCATCTGCAGCTGCTGAGGTTGCTACATTTGAACGTTTTCAACATTTTTTCTTATGTTTGCACTTAATAACACAAAGTTCACAAGTTATCTTCGTTGTAGTAATAATAATTCACTATTGATTAAATAAAAAGGCAATATTTTGTAAGAAAATGTTTGGTTATTTGCAAGCGCTGAAACATAAACAATGGCGAAAACATAAGAAATAATTGAACGCTCTCTTTCTAGACATTTTTTTTGACAAATGGTCGTTGCCCAAGCAACTGTCAATACTACCTTATATTATTATACCATGAGCATTATCCATGTCGAACTCGTATCAAGTCGACTCAAACCTCTCCGTGGTGTCCTCTAGAAACGGCAAACTGGCCACCGTTAGTTTGACGGCTAATCTGAGCGGCGCGTTGCCTGCCTTTAAAGGGTTGTGCGTCGAGTTTGAAGCCCACCACGTAAAAACACATTTCGATGAAACAATTAAGAAAAGAGATCAGAATCATCCCCAAATCTGATGACGACTACCGCAAACGAAAAACTGACAATGATATACGGATATGCACTTGGAACGTCCGAACCCTTAATTGGGATGGTGCCTCTATCCAACTGAAAGATATCTTAGAAAGATACAAAGCTGATATCACTGCAACCCAAGAAATGCGATGGAAGGGGCAGGGTTGCTGGCGGCAAGCATCCTGTGGTATCTACTACAGCGACCATGCGGAGAAGCACGAATTTGGATGCGGATTCGTGGTTGGCAAGCGACTACGGCATCGTGTCCTGCGATTCACACCTATGAACGAACGACTTGCCATAATCCGTGTCAAGGCAAGATTCTTCAACATAAGCCTGATTTGTGCGCACACTCCGACAGAAGATAATCGCCTTGATTCTTGTTGTCACCTCACCTAAGTGAGTGTGACGTGTCTCACTGTGAAGCTAAATTCGTACTCTTGTTCTCACCTCACCTAAATGAGTGTGACTTGTTTTACTGTGACAAAAATTCGTATTCTTGTTGTCACTTGTCGTTGAATTTAAGTGACATTTTACTCGCGTAAATTTTTTAAGTGAGAACCAAAAAGGTATGTTATAAAATATGTTTAATTTTGGTTTTGTTTATGAAATTAACTTGAAATACCATAGATTTATTTCCGTTTAGAATGAAGATAACCACAAGAAAGCAATTTGAGGCGATGGTGAGTTTTATAACAAAAAATTCATCTATCGATAAAGGCCTTAAATATACAGAAAACGGCAAAACGGCTTCCGATGGAAAGTGGCAAAAAATGGCCACTAAAATAAATAGCTTGGGTCCGACTATAAGAAAGGATGCAGGATGGTAAAAAGTAAGTAATACAGTCGTGCATATGAAGACGATGATTTAATTGTACAATTTTATTTGATTTAGGTTTGGAATGACTACAAGCTCAATCTAAGAAAGAAGTTGAGGCACAACAAGAAAGAGTAAAACTCTGCCGGTGGCGGCCATTTCTGTTTGGCTCACCTGGACGCCCTAGAAGAAGTCTAAAAAATTTTTTGTCTTTGCATAAAGTCGCGCAGTGCGATGCGCCAACATATGGCGTTGATGATGAGGTGGAATTACACTCCATCCGGTAACTTCAACGGGTTAGAGGCGTCCCTTAGCTTTAATCTTTCTAATTTTAAATTTGCACCATCATTGCTGTCTTCACTATTAGTATCCGAAAACCAGAACTCGAATGAACTCATGTTAATTTCAATAAATAATACTTAAATAATTGGTTTTTATTTTTTTTTTACTTAAAAATTGATATTGATGCTAAAAAAATAAAAAGTCGACGCAATAAACACGACTTGCGATTTCATTTCCACATGTTCCTCACGCTCACTTCACATGACAACTAGAATACCACAATTCAAGTGACGTGAGACGAGTGTGAGACTACTCACATATGTGAGGTGACAACAAGAATCAAGCCGAAAGACGATGAGACCAAAGACAGCTTCTACGAGCGCCTTGAAGAGGCCTATGAGCGCAGCCCCCACCACGACATAAAAACCATGCTTGGTGACTTCAACGCTAAGGTGGGAAAAGAAAATATCTTTGGTCCAACAGTCGGAAAGTTCAGCCTCTACGACAATACCTCCGATAACGGAATGAGGCTGATTGACTTTGCCGCAGCGCGAAGCATGGTCGTTAGTAGCACTAGATTCAAGCATCTCAATATTCATAAAGCAACTTGGCTGTCTCCTGATCAAAAGACACGCAACCAAATTGATCACTTTTTATTGACGGAAGGCACATGTACGCACGATCAGTGGTGCCAATATAAACTCGGATCATTATCTCGTCGCATCCAAGATCCGTACACGCCAGTGCGCAACCAAGAATGCGCGCAATCCAGCACAGAAAAAGCTGCAAACGTCGAAAAGCTGCAATAAAAGCAAACCTACAAAGCCACCCTCGTGGCGTCCGTGGCGTAGTTGGTTAAAGAGCGTGGCCGCTATGTCAACGAACTTGGAGACCCGGGTTCCGAACCCCAGCAGCCACAGAAAATTATTTTAATTAAAATAATTTTTCTGTACGGCCGCCACCTCTCTGCAGACAATGGCAAACCTCAGAGAGTAATCAAAATGCCATGTAAAGCTTCTTGAGAATAAGAACATTCCGTTCATCGCCGTTCGGAGTCCGCGTTAAGCATGTAGGTCCATTTCTCGGTCAATTGTGTACAAACTAAATAACACGCACAACACAATTGATCATAAGAAGCTAGGTCAAAGTCCTTTCAAGGGCTGTTATGGCTGTAATGGCCAGTTATTTATTTTTTTTATTTTTTACAAAGCCACCCTGCAGTTGGTTGTAACGCGTGCTGCTAAGGAGCGATACAAACAGAAGAGGAGGGAAGAGAGACGCATTTTCAGGCGAAAGAAAAGAGAAGCGGAAATGCATGAGTGCGAGAAAATTGAGATGTATGGTGACAGGCATAAGACTCCTGGCTGATGATTTCAAGACCGGGGCTTCTTCCTGCAAAGATGAAAATGGGAATCTAGTGAGAGTTATCCAGAGTACACTGATGGTGTGGAGGGAACACTTCCTAGGCTTCTGAATGGTGACAACGACAACAATCCCGCCAATAGAGATGATATCCCGGAAACCCCAATTGTGGACAACAGCGTTGAAGTTCCGCTGCCCGACCATAGTGAAGTGAAAGCTAAAGCTCGGCTTAAAAACAACAAATCCGCAGGAGCCGATGGCTTACTTGCTGAGCTCTTCAAGAATGGAGGCGAAGCTCTATTTAAATGCATTCATGAGCTTCTATGCAGAATATGGTCAGAAGAATGCATTCCAAACGATTGGAACCTCAGTGTGCTCTGTCCAATCCACAAGAAAGGCGATTCCACAATTTGTGCTAATTACCATGGGATGAGCCTTCTTAATATCGCATATAAGGTCCTGTCAAGCGTATTATGTGAAAGACTGAAACCCATGGTAGACCAGCTGATTGGACCTTATCAGTGTGGCTTCAGACCTGGAAAATCCACCATAGACCAGATATTTACGCTACGACGAATCTTGGAGAAGACCATAGAAAAACAAATCGACACGCACCATATTGTTGTCGATTACAAAGCCGCCTTCGACAGTCCAATAAGTCCACTATGTCTGAATTTGGTATTCCTGCAAAGTTCATCCGTCTTTGCAGAATGACACTGAGCAACACCAGCAGCACAGTTAAGAACGGGAAGGATCTCACTTCTCCATTCGATACCAAACGAGATTTCAGACAAGGTGATTTCTTATCGTGCGACTTTTTCAACCTAATAATGGAGAAGATCATCCGAGCTGCTGATTTGAGACGCAGTGGCACTATATTCTACAAAAGTATTATGCTGCTGGCGTATGCTGATGATATCGATATCATTGGCCATAATACGCGCGAAGTCAGTGCAGCATTCTTGCAGTAAACACAGACATCACGAAATACCTAGTATCAACAAACAGTCCCAGCGTCTTGGAAACCACGTCACTGTTGACAACATCTTCTTCGAGGTTGTTAAGGACTTCGTCTACCTGGGATCCAGCATTAACGCTTTCAACGATGTCAGTATTGAGATAAAACGAAGGATAACTCTTGCCAACAGGTGTTACTTTGGGCTGAGCAGGCAATTGAGAAGCAGAACCCTCTTTTGACAAAACAAAACTCACGCTCTATAAGTCACTAATTATGCCCGTCCTATTATATGCAGCACAAACCTGGACGTTGAGCAGTTCTGATGAAAAGACTTTGGGAGTCTTCGAGAGAAATCTGCTTCGTAAGATCTTTGGCCCAATCTGCGTTAATGGCGAGTATCGATTTCGATGGAACCACGAGCGGTATGAGCTGTATCGACATAGTTAAGCTGGCTAGGTCATGTTGAGCGAATGGAAAACGACGCTCCAGAGAAAAAAATATTTGATTCGGTGCCCGGTGGTGGTCAACGCAGAAGAAGACGCCCACATCTTCGTTGGAAGAATCAAGTGTTGGATAACCTGACCACAGTTGGTGTTTCCAACTGCCGTCAGCAATCGGAAAACAGAAATGGCTGGCGCAATTTCTTCTACGAGGCCAAAACCGACCAACGGTTGTAAGCGCCAGATGAGTAAGTAAGTAAGTTCTTATCTCTGCAGAACATTAAGGTTGCGACGTCAACTTATCGAATCCATCGAAGAAGTCATACCAAATACTCGATTATAACATGTATAAATCCAGAGTGGACACCATGGATCAGATGGTTGGCGGTTATACTTGTAAATGGGGAACAAAACCATGGCCATTGGCTCTTTTCTTTAACATGTTGGACGTGGCGGACTTGGCTTCATTTATCATTCATGACAAATTGGGGCATGTTAAGAGAAACGACAGAAGACGTGTCTTTCTAATGAAGTCGGTAGAACAACTGGTTGTCCCTCACATGAGCAGAGAGCAACGAATCCCATTGTACGAGGTTTTCAACACGTCAAACAAGCAATGGCGTCATTCGGTGTACAAGTAAGCATTTCATTTATTTATTTATTCAGCTCAAATTTTAAAACCAATTGTTCAACGTGTATTCGCAGGTAGCTGTAAGTCCACCGATTGATGATCAACCAGCCCATCCAGTTTCTTCTTCAACTCGACCATCGTGCTTGTTGTGTTATAAAAACATATTGCAAGAACATGGTATTCTCATGCCAGATATGCCTGCCTCGAATGCCGTTGCTGACGTGCATTTTTTACTAGAATTCAATAAAATAGTGTAAAATATTACCTACAAAATGTAAAAGCATGCTTTTATTGTTCACAAATCGGCTTTTAATTTAATTCTTGGGTCGACCTTGTCTTCGACCGTAGCAATAAACACCTATAGGACACATATTCGTACACAGACCTAAATGATATAGTTAGCACAAAAAAAAATCCCTGATCATCCTAGGGTTAATGCAGAGTGTATGAATAATTTTTTATTGATTTTAAGATGGTATTTAAACTTATATATTAATAATTGTTTAGGCTAGGTCTTAAAAAATAAAGTCTGTAATAGTTTAAGCTAAGGATGTAGCTTGAATTAGTGAAAGAATTATTGAAATCGGTTCAGTAGTTCTTAAGTTTACCTCACTTGAAGATACGTAATAAGCCTTTTAAAGAATAGTATAGAAGTACACATATACTAAGAGAAATAAAACATATTAACATAATCCATGCCTGTGTATAAATTATATTTAAATATTTATGTGGATTAGAGCTGTCCTCCAGTTGTATGGAGCCGAAGTTTTTTTCGAATTTTAACTCATACTGCTCGGAAAAACGTGACATTTGGCGTCAAACCGAGTTTCCAAAATGTTCATGCTGATCGCGTAGTGCCTTACCCTGCCTAGTTGGGCTAACAGTTGAGGTAATGGGAAAAAATGCCAATATTTCACTTTTTTAGTTTTTGGTAATTTTTTGGAAATATTTTCTGGAAACCTTTTTTTGGAAGCAAAATAAGTTTGAAATCGGTTGATATACTACAAAACTCTGTCCAATCGAATTTGATGGAGATGCCATGATTATTAATCTTATGAATTTCACCTGTAATGAATTTTGGTCGAGAACGTAATTTCAAAGCAATTTTAACATTATTTTCATTATTAACTCAAGCAATAGTTAATTTTATCAATATAAATAAGATAAGGCTTTCTTTTGTAAATCGTAGATGATCATTTTTGGAACGGTAACCCGTCTTGAAAATTACTTGGTCACTCCTCCTTGGTCTTCACTCCGTTGAAGTTTCCAAAGACATGTAAACAAACTTTTGCTTCGAGCAATTTTTTAAGCTTTTTTTCGCAATATCATCGGCGCCTGAGGTAACTGCGTTTGATCGTTATAGAAAACAATGAAAAAATATAGATGCTACCAAGTATGAGTCAGAAATTATTGATGAAAGTATTAACCCATTAATGACAACGTATGATTTATCATACGCGATGAAATTTTTTTACGCATTTTTCGAAAATTCCTCAAAAATCCACCGAAAATGTAAAACTTTTGATTTTTTAAAATGCGATCCCTCAACATGGAGTGATCATGAAGACTTTGCCACAGGATTGCAAATTTGTAAGAGTATTCATGTTGTAAATGATCCCGCTAAAAGAGCGGTTAAATTGATCACTGAGTACAATCGCACGTTTAACCAAGACGAGGAAGAGAGGCAGTATTTGTTGCAGGTAAGAGAATTTTATACAGATAATTGGTCATCTCACAAAAATCTGATCTTCTGAAGTGTAAATGGAACTCAATGAGTTAACATTCTATTGCGGCCTGGGTAGTCGAGTAGGTAGCGTGTTCGATTGCTACCCCAGAGGTCCTGGGTTCGGTTTCCGGTCAGGTCATGATCCTACGCTTTAAACCTTTCGCATTTGCAATTTTCTATCTTTTCTTTTTCTAATCAACTCAAATTGAAAATCATCAATATTTACGACTTGAAGGTGTAGTTGATGTTAGAGAAGTGGATGAGAGTGCCATCACTCAGGGAAAAAAATCGTAAAACCAAAGAAAATACACTTTGCCACAAAGACTTTTATTAGTTAGATTGTGCCCAAAGATAAAACATCTTTACGGCAAAGTCACAAAGATTGTTAAATTCCCATGAAAAAAAATTTTCAAATTTTCCCCCTCCCCCTTCCATTGACCCTTAACCTATACGATTTAATCTAGTGCTAATTACAATTTATACATATTAATTCATCAATTGCCTTATATAGTACATATTGCCCACAAAGTAACTGCGAACTATAAGCGTGTGTATTTTTAAGAATAATATTTTTTTGTAGAAAAAATTCTTTAAAGTCTTTGAAACAACGTTGCTTAGCTTCAAGAAAACAAAGAAAATTTGTTGATTTTGCGTACTTTTTTCTTTGTTAACAAATTCTTGTTAACAAAGAATTAAATCGTTATTGTAAATAATTTATCTTTACGGCCAATATTTTTTGATTGATTTAGCTTCAAAGAATATCAGTCTTTTGTTTCAAAGATGCAGCAGTTGCTTAGTTAAAAAATAAATCATTAGTGCAACGATCTTTTCTTTGTAGCAAAGATATTTTGATTACAGTCTTTTAACAACTTTTTTTCTTTGATTTTAAGGCGTTCAATTTTCTCAGTGTTATAACTTGAATTGACTGAGGTAAAGGCATAATTTGCCTCTTCAAATTCAAATTCACATGTTTCTTTGGCTTCGCACCACGCTTAGAACATCCGACACTTGTTTCACAGAATTGCCCTTTCCTTCCCACTAACCTATGACCCCATTTCGAACCAAGGCAGAATGACTGAATAGGTATTCCACTTGAAATTCTTGGTTCAAAGCTAAAAAACAAATTTCGAAAACTTTAATATTCTCACGTAACCTCAAATCCCAACCGATTTTGAACTTATTTTGCTCGTTGGAAAGGAAATTATATGTAAATATTTTTAGCAAGCTAAATGGCTGCCTAGTGTCCAAAAAATGGCTAAAAAATCAAGATTTGTGAAATTTTGGACTATTTTCCAATTATCTCAACTTAGCCCAACTAGGCAGGGTAAAGCCCTACGCGATCAGCATAAAAATTTTGGAGACTCGATCTGACGCTAAATGTTACGTTTTTCCGAGCAGTATGAATTAAATTTCGAAAAATAATTTTTTAGGACAGCTCTAATGTGGATAAATCAAATATTTTCCTTACAACTCGTTTTTTCCGTATTTAAATTTTATTTATACCACACACCTACACACCTATTCCTTACAGCTGAGATAGCCGACAAGCAGCAAGAACTTCACACTCTGTTCCTGCAGTTATCAATTCAGTCTTTAGAATTAAGAATCATTCTTTCGGTTTCTTATAGTTCTCGTTTGCTTTTTGTTATGAATATTATGATTGAATATTATGATCATGAAGATTAGATGGGTTTTGGGTTCCATACATTTTCTTAACATATTCCAGAACCTCCCTGCAAGGCCAGATTCTGAATTCTGGATGTAATATAAGCATGTGACGCGAAAAAAAATCCAGAAAATTCGCAAACTAGATTGGCGCCGCTAAAAAACGTGAATTTGAAGAAGTATAAAATGGATATTTCAAATCGAGTTTCCTATTTAAATTTAAGTCCTACAAAAACTTATTTTAATTTGAGAAAGTTGCTGCGACCTTGGCGAAGGTAAAGCTTCTTTTTCAAAATCGAAAGAAAAAATTAGGAAATTCTTAACAAAGTAGGCCAATTTTGGGTCAAGGACTAATTTTTTCAAAAATTTGATGGCATATTTGGATTCAGCGGACGATTTTACATTAGGATATGTTATAGTCAAAAGATTTTGTAGGACTTAAATTTAAATAGGAACCTCGATTTGAAACATCCATTTTATACTTCTTCAAATTCACGTTTTTTAGGGGCGCCAATCCAGTTTGCGAATTTTCTGGATTTTTTTTCGCGTCACATGCTTATATTACATCCAGAATTCAGAATCTGGCCTTGCAGGGAGGTTCTGGAATACTTTTGAAAAAAAACCCATCTAATGAAGATGCTTTGTGGGTGCGGTGGGTGATCGCATGATACAGTCCTGTAAGGTAGGAGTGATAACCGGATATTTTCTCACGAATGTCTTGCACCGATTGTCATTTGCCTGCATATTTTGCTTTTTATTTTCTTAATTTATACTATTTTTGACAGTTGGTGCAATACTGACGGCATAAATAATAGAACGAAAAAGTAAAATAGAAAAAAAAATATACAGGCAATTATATATGGCATTTGATGGATGCAGCTCGTGAGAAAATAGCCAGTTGCCAAGGCTACCTTGTATAAATATATCATGGATGAGTGGAGCTCGGTTCCCCACAAAATTTCACCCACCGCACTCACGATGCATCTTGGCTAAACATCTAGGCTATATAATATTCATTACAAAAACCAAACGAAAACTATAAAACCATTAATAACATATTGAATTTAAATATACTATTTTTTTATTTCAATATTTTTATATAAATTTTCTTTAAAAGCGATAGTTTTATTTTCAAATAGTTAATATTTGAAAGATAATTAAAAAAATTCAATATAAATTATAAATAATTTTAATATTTTATTTAATTAAAAAAGTATTGAAATAAATTTTAAATATTTACGTATTTAATAAGTAATATTTTAAAAATTACTCGCTTTTTGGATAAATTAAAAAAGTTTTTGGATATTTTTAATATTTTTTCTCTTAGTGTACATTAGCGTGGCCGTTATTTTTTTTTTTGATTTCTTATACTCTCTCCCCCCAAATCGGTTCAGTTGTATGTAAAAAAAAATACAAAAAAGTTTCAAAGCGATAAGTTGTGTTTAAGGGGTGTCGCCCGCCCCCTCAAATTTGGCCTTCAAGCCCATTTATTCAAATATAATTTGTTTGTATATGAATAGCTTTTTAAAAAAACATTTTACAAGAATATGATGTATGGCAATATTTTAGCTCTTTTAGTCAACAACATTAGCCTTAAAGAACGTTTTTTGATAAAATCAATATTTTAGAAAATAATGAAGAAAATAACCAACAAAATACCAAAAATTATATGTACCAAAATTATATTTATATGGAAATTATTTGTTCTAAGCATGTGCGTTAAAAGCTTATGTCTATTAAATTATTTCATACATAGCTATACTACGCATAGTCAAAATAAAACCAAACAAAAACAAAATTATTGAGTTATATTAAAATATTTATAACTCTTGACTTACAGTAGATTTCTTAGAGTTCGAAAACCGGCGACGATAGTCGCTAACAACCTGCAGTACAAATTGTTTTTGCTCTTCATTTCTTGTAAAGAGCTTATTATACTCCTCCATCAACTTCACTCCTCTTTCGGCGGTATCATTGAAGACTCTTAATTTTTTTAGTGTTTGTACCGCTGTCATATACATAGCAATCCTCCGCAGTCCATTCGGACGTAGTTAATGTCATGAAAGACGTATCAATTTGAAATCTCTCGAAAAAATGTCTTGTTTGAGAAGAAACAAACTGCTTAAGCCCACCACTAATGAATTTTGAAACTGTTTGTTTTCCCATTGTGGCGCGGTTAAAGTTAATTTGTTTTGTTGCAATTTTCTTTTGTTGCATCTACGACATTGTTGTCAAAAAACGCAAATGCAATAGCCTCCCCATTTAAATACCATAACTGGTTTTTGAATTTTTTGACGGCAACCTGCGAGATTCCTAAATCAATCACCCCTATTCTGCGTTTCGATTACGTCCCCGCATTCCGCTACGCACGGATCGTAAATTGGTATTCCAGCAAAAAACTGAATTGGAAGAAAAAGAAGAAGAGAAGTTTATTTTCACAGACAGCTGTTTTGTTGTGGAACGTACGATATCGAAACAAAATAAATAAGCAATTTTGTGAAGTTTAGTGCAAACAAAACAGTGATTAAATAGTTAAAACGAATAAGAATTTTATATTTTTGGAATAAAAGACATCAGTGAGTACCAAAAGACTAAAAAAAAACCTGAACATAAGAAAGATGTCTGTGGCCAAACTAAAGCAGTGTGAAGAACCCTGTAGTGCCGGAGTTATTTTTCTTTTTTTTACAACATTGTAGCTGAAAAATAAAATTTAGTTTATATTTTTACAGAAATGGAATTGATAGCAGCGGCGTTTTTGTTGGAAGAGTATGACAACGTGGAGCAGTACGCAGAGTTAAGGCTGGAAAGGCGTTCAGCTCACATCGCACTTCTTCCCAAAATGCCTGAATACTCTCCTTTGGCCTGGTATGGAAGCCACCAGCAATATCCGTATTTGTGGCCATTAAAGCCACCAGCTTTTCGTATTGCGCAGGCGTTGTTGTTTTTGACCTGTAATAAATTAAATAAAACTCACAAATCAGTAAAAAAATATATATAAAAAACATTTATCTATTTTATACTTACATTTTCCACAAACTCCGTCAGCTGAATAAAAACTTAGAAAAACGTAACTACACTTGTAATGTAGAATAGCCACAATCGAAAGAAAAGCGGAACGGAACGGAACGCAGAATACCAGAGTTGCCAAAACGGAGAAAATCCGAGCGTAATCGAAACGCAGAATAGGGGTGAATATTTTCAAAATCTTTTAATTTTGACAAAACATTTAAGTCGGTGTATGGTGCTTGTATTGCTAAGGGAGGAGAAAACCAGGCTTCAACATATACGGCGACAATAAAAATGCAAATTTGACGTAGTCCAATGCTTTAGATTCTGTCAAGTTAAACTCTTCACGGAACAAATATATTTTCAAGCTGTAAATAGCTTTTCCCATCCAACGCGCATGATGATAAGCACCCGGTGAACAAATTATTACACTGTTTGGCGGTTTTTTTAGCTTCTCACCCAGGAATAGCAAGGTAAGTTCTAGTAACTCCTTATTATCCTCTCTAGGTTGTACTTCTTGTAAGATTGTGTTAACAAAACTTACAACCCGAGATTTTTTGATTTTCAAATAATTATTTACCACTTCATCTTGCATTCCTTGCTGCCAGTTGTTAACGTTTAATTTTGGCCATGCATTTTTAAATTTTTCAAATATTGTTACGTTAGGGCTTGAATGATTTTGAAATTTTCCTCAAACACACTTCTCAGTACAACTTCATAAATGTGGTCGCTTCATAAAACTTCATAAAAGAAAATTTGGTCGCTGCTTTGAATATTGAAAAAGAAAAACAAATTCACTTTAACCGCGCCACAATGGGAAAACAAACAGTTTCAAAATTCATTAGTGGTGGGCTTGAGCAGTTTTTTTCTTCTCAAACAAGAAATTTTCGAACTCTAAGAAATCTACTGTAAGTCAAGAGTTATAAATATTTTAATATAACTCAATAATTTTGTTTTTGTTTGGTTTTATTTTGACTATGCGTAGTATAGCTATGTATGAAATAATTTAATAGACATAAGCTTTTAACGCACATGCTTAGAACAAATAATTTCCATATAAATATAATTTTGGTACATATAATTTTTGGTATTTTGTTGGTTATTTTCTTCATTATTTTCTAAAATATTGATTTTATCAAAAAACGTTCTTTAAGGCTAATGTTTTTGACTAAAAGAGCTAAAATATTGCCATACATCATATTCTTGTAAAATGTTTTTTTAAAAAGATACTCATATACAAACAAATTATATTTGAATAAATGGACTTGAAGGCCAAATTTGAGGGGGCGGGCGACACCCCTTAAACACAACTTATCGCTTTGAAACTTTTTTGTATTTTTTTTTACATAAAACTGAACCGATTTGGGGGGAGAGAGTATAAGAAATCAAAAAAAAAATTTTCTCCATACAACTAACGGCCACCCTAGTGTACATACACAATATTATAAAAAAGACTCTTTCAAGAGCTCTGAAAAATGACAATAGAAAAATTCTTGAAAAAATATACATAACATATGTATATACATTGTCTTTGTACAATTTTGGTTCATTGTAGCCCCCAGTTTCCCTTTCAAATAAATCAACACTTGAAATAATTCCAAAAACTTACTGTGTGATGGAGCTCTAATATTGCATCTCTTGTAGTTTTATTCCAATTCTCCGTTTTGCTTTGCTCCAAACAATGACAAATCCACTGCAAATCTAAAACCATCACTGAATCAAAAGTCAGTATTTGCTCAGCCTTCATCTTTTCATAGGCGGTACATAGCATTAAAACACTCCCCAATGAATAAATTATGGATAAAAGATATTGCGATGTTATCATAAAGACCTTGAAGAATAGTTTTTCTGAGCTGAACGTCACACAGGATAAAAACATGAATGTATTAAGAACGCAGCTGAAAATCGTACCCAACACTGCCAAGTGTAGCCAAGCAAAATATTCCTCAACAATTCCATTGATTTTATGAAGTGTCAATTGAATTGTAACTATTCTCTGAATATTCTTTGTTATCCTTAAGATACGCTCTATTTTGTTCGTTTTCTTTTCTTTACACATCATTGTTAATTTAAATAGAAACTGGTTGATGTTGCGTTGAAAACTCAACATAACCTGCATGTAACTGTACAAAGCTAAGAATGACAGTTCGAAAAATATTATATATACAGTTATCACGACTAGAGAATAAGATTTGATCATTTCCGGAATTAGTAGGACAAAAATAACCAGCCTTATTTTAAGGTTCACCACAAATGACTCATCACAGTGAATTTTCAGCCCGGAAAGTCGTTTTAAGCGTCTGGCGACTTCAAGGATCTTATTTGCAATATGCAAAATAACTGTCAAATATTTTTTTGAATGTGTCACGTAAAATATCATGTAACATGTTAATTTTCGAGATAAGTAAATGCCAGTCACCATAACTGCCATTTGTGAATTAACTTGATCGAATGATGATGCATCGATCTGAATATATCTTAACATTGCAAAATCGACAAATATAAAAAATACGAGAAAGCTGATTTTAGACACCTTTAAAACTCGCGAATAGATATGACTTCTCTTGACGATTACAAATTTTTTTAATTTCTCGTTATAGCCAAATCGAAATAAGTGCAATGCTCTACAAAATATTTGCAACATTTTAAAAATTCCCTCAAGAGATTTTCCAGATTGCTGAACTGTGTTATCATCATACGATTATGTGGACGACATTTCGAAACCAAATGAATGGCCGATTCATACCCTTAAATATGTGTGCCCTACTTCAGAAAATACGAAGGTAATGCAAGTTAATTAATTTAATAATGTTATTATTGCTAATGTGCTATGGTATTGCTAAGCCATAAGTTGAAATGGTTTTGTTATGCACAATTGAAACACACTGTATTGCTTAGCTTCGCAGTGACCTGCCTACATATAAGCGATGGTCAAAAGAAGAAGGAGTTCTTGGATATCGATTAAAGGTAGGAAATCTTATAATTTTCAGTTTTTTCTATTTTGTTTTATTATCATCAATATATTAATTGTTTTATGAACATAAAAGCTTTAAGGTCGACTCTAATCATTTTATTATTTTTTCTAATTTGTTTTATTATCATAAAAATATTACTTTAAATAACTTTATGAACATAAAAGCTTTTTAGCGATTTTTTTTCTTTCAGTTGGCAATTGTTGAGTACGCTGAATGTAGCCACTGTGTTCCATGCATTATTTGTGCAGCTGTTACACACTATGTCATACTCAATATGAGCTTTACAAGCTCACCCAAACCCAAATTACTTTTAAAATAAGATTTAAAATGACTACAGTGTCACCAAGGCAGCATAGCATCAAATAAAAAAGTTTAAAATAGTGCAGGGATGGTAAAAGATCATGATTGTATGTCAAAGATTAGCTCCGACTTCAAAGCTTTTATGTTCATAAAGCAATTAATATAGGTTAGGTTAGGTTAGGTTGAGGTGGCTGTCTCCTATGAGACACACTTAGGCCAGTTTGGCCCGTTGTGATACCAGGGGTTAATTATTTCCACCCTATCTGAACCAGTTGGAGCTATTTATGAAGCTTTGTATTCGGTAGACCGAAGTTTTTGAGAGTTCGTCTAGGTCATTGTAGAACCAGTTACCTAGGAAGAGATGGCGCTTTCTGGCCAGCGCTGGGCATGTGCAGAGAAGGTGTGTTGTGGATTCAACTTCCTCTTCATCTCTGCAGCTTCTGCAGAAGTCGTTATGGGGAGTATTCAGTCTTTGGGCGTGGTTTCCAATCAGGCAGTGTCCTGTTAGGACGCCTATTGCAATACTTATTTGGTCCCTTCTAAGGGATATTAGTTCTTTTGAGCGTCTTAAGTTCAGTGTTGGCCAAACTTGACGCGATATGCTGCATGTACTACCCGTTGACCACCTGATGTTGGTGTTTTCAAGGGATAGTTCATTTATCAGTAGCTTACATGTTGCGAGAGGTATTCCAATTTGTTCCTTATCTGTCGATAAGGGTTTGATGGTACCGTTTCTAGCGAGTTCGTCTGCTTTGCAGTTACCTTGGAAGTCTCTATGTCCGGGGATCCAGCATAGGAATATATTGAGCTGCTCTGCCATCTCATTTAGAGATCTGCGGCAGCCTAGGACTGTTTTTGATGTTATTTCAACAGATTCCAGGGCTTTCAAAGCGGCTTGACTATCAGATAGAATACAAATATCTTTTGCTAATATTTCGTTCATCTGTAGCCAAGTAACGGCTTCATGCATGGCAGTGACTTCCGCTTGGAAGACACTGCAGTGGTCGGGGAGCCTAAAGGCATGGTTAATGTTTAGGGATTCAGAGTAGACTCCTCCCCCTACTTTGCCATCTAGTTTTGATCCATCAGTGTAGATTATAGTGGCATTGTTTGATGGAGGGCTTCCAATATCCCATTCGTATCTGGAGGGGATTGATACATCAAACTTTTTGTGGAATAAAAGTTTTTGAGTGATGTAGTCTATATTCTTGGGTATTTGAGGAGTGAGTTTCCTGGTGTCAGAGTGTCCTATTATGCCCTCTTTCCATTGGGAAGTGGCTTCTAAACGGATTGCTGTGTTTGCAGCTATCCGTTTTGTTAGGATATCTAGTGGAGTTAGATGGAGCAAAGTATCGAGTGCGTCAGTAGGAGTGGTTCTCAGCGCTCCACTGATGCACAGCTCTGCTGACCGTTGAACTTTGCGAAGTATATTGAGGTGTGTTAGAAGTATATTGAGGTGTGTGTGCCACCAGACTATAGCACCGTATAACAACATTGGCCTAATAACAGCTGTATAAAGCCAGTGAGTTACCCTAGGTTGTAATCCCCATTTGCTACCCACTGCTTTTTTACATGTGTATAGGGCTATATTGGCTTTTTTGGCTCTCTCGAGCAGGTTGGATTTCCAATTTAGTTGCCTATCTAAAAGCAATTAATATATTGATTGATATTTGAATTTGAAAAAAAACAGAATAGAAAAAATGAAAATGATAAGATTTCCAATACATATAAATAACTTTTAAAATTTGACCAAGAAATTAAAAGGAAAAGTTATTTAAAATTACTTTTTACTTTGTAGTGATTTTGAAGTCGGTGTTTTTTTTTTTATTTCTTCCTTTTTAGAGATTGTTTTAATGTCGTGTATTATGTCAGTATTTTTGAGGAAAATTTCAAACATGAAACTTTGTTCATAAAAAATTTGTTTTATTAATTTCTGAAAGTTTGTTGGGTATTTTCCATTTCTGTCTCTTTACAATTTTCATTAAAGTACCACGCCCTTTTTCTAATCCCACCCACTTTATTGATCGTTCTTCATAATGATTCTACCTAGCCCTGTGCCAAATTTCAATTTCCAAGTATCAATATTAACCGATATATACTACTTTCCTTAAAGTGCCACACCCTATGTACAATACCGCCCACTTTTGTAATGATTCTATCTACCCACCTACCTGCATACAAAATATTAGTACGCTAGTGTCAATATTAACTGAGATAAAGTATTTTTATAATATTGTCACACCCCTTTGTTGAATAATGTCCACTTTTTTTTAACGTAATTTGTAGTGACTGTGCCTACCCATGTACTAAATTTCAGTACCCTAGCGTCAACATTATTCGATATATAGAGTTTTTCTAATATTGCCACACCCCATTGGCGAATAACGCCAACTTTTTGACCGTAATTTTTAATAACTCTGCCTTCCCATGTACTAAAGTTCAGTACCCTAATGTCAACATTATTCGATATACAGTGTGTTTCTAATATTGTCACACCCCTTTGTCAAATAACGCGCACTTTATAGACCGTAATTTGTAATAATTGTGCCTAACCCTGTATTTTAACTGTAAATTTCAGTACCCTAGCGTCAATATTAACTGAAATGTGTTGTTTTTCTAATATTCACAAGCCCCCTTTCTCGAATATCGCCCACCTTTTTAAAAAAGGACTTCCGCGTTAATAGTATCTATCTGTTGACAAAAAAATTAAGAAAATCGGGCAAGTGCTTTAGGAGTTATCGATGTACATAGTATGTATGATGTACTACATACATTAAAAAAAAAGAAGATTAACCAACGAACTTGAGAACCTCCTCTTTTGAAGTCAGTTAAAAATTGAAATGTGTTGATATGCTCGGAGCTAGACACTGAGTACTGGTGTATTTTATGTTTATTTTTTAAAATTATTTGACAATGAAATTAAAAATCTAACTTAAAACAGCAATATTATCAAATTTTAAATAAGAATTTGAAAAAAAATAAAATTCAATTCGATATCACTTTATTTTCCATTTGATTAGAAATATCTGCTTTAGGAATATTTGAATGTAGAAACAGATTTAGAGAATTGAAGTTGCATCTTTACTAATTAAAGCTCTCTTCTCTTAAATTAAATTTCTGGCTGATGAAAATGTCCTTTCAGATGCTGCGCTGCTAGGAGGAGTCGCTAATATTTTGAGACTTAGCTTAAACAAGAGTGGAAGCTGAGCTTGATGAATTTGCCACCATTGCAGAACATTAAAGTCGTCATGACAGGGGACATGCATACTTTCGTAAATCATTATTTCAGAATGAATTCTATCGTTCGAAGTTATAATTTCTGGAACTTCAACAAAATCTTTAAAAAGTCCTGCACTACTACAAAAACTTCGGATACTGAAATGTTCACATCTTCAGATATATCCTCCATACGAGCCGTTTTCTTTGAAAGTGGTGTAAGTCCATTGTGACAAAAAATGAGTTAATGATAAAAATAAATACTATTTACAATGAACTTTTTATTTACTTACAAACTTTTAAAAAAAAAAACCTTTAAAATTTTCATTGTTTTTATCATTACAAGTTTTCGTAGTTAATGAAGTTACAAATATAATTTAAAAATGGTGTACGTCCAATTTCCTCAAAGACATACATACTACTATTTAGTTCAAAATTGTACCAAATAATTTCTTAAGTACATTTTTATACGTGTGCAACATTGTAAATGACAGAAACATTTTTATAGTTTCCTTAAATTTCAGTTTTGTATATTTCACTGTATGAAATATAGTAATGTGTCGTATTTGTTCACTTATCTTGAACGAGGTGAGACGTATTATTACGTTTAAAACTATTAAGTGCATTTCATATTATATAATTACAAAAATGGAAAATTGCAATTTAGAATCGGATAGTAATTCTGGTGAGTATTTACAGAACAAAAAAAAACTTGTATTGTAGATACCATTCTACATTTTAATTAATTTTAATACTGAATTATTCTTCCTTCATAGAAATCATCCCAACGAATATAAACAAAAAAGGAATTCTAAAATCAGATACTGAAAGTAATTCTGATGAAAATAATTATTATTTAAATAAATATTTTAAAATACAACCCATGTTGAGTTCAGATGACAAAACTTCTTCAGATGACATCGCGTCAGATTCTACGAAAGAGAACAATAATATAAATACGCAAAAGAAAATAAAAATTAAGCGCAACAGTGGGCAAAAATATTACACAAATACAGGTAAAATAGTTCCAGCCAAAAAATTTGAGAATATAGAGTGCTGTTGTTCAAAAATTGTAGAACTCTTGTAAATGAAACTGACCGCAAAAAATATTTCGACATTATTTGGAATCTGGCAGATTTTAACAAACGAAATGTATTCCTCTTAAAAGCTGTTCAATGTTGTAATATAAAAAGAAGACGCCAAAGAAATTATAAAGGAATATATAAATATAATTGATCTGTTCCGGCTGGAAAAATTTGTGTTTGCAAAATCTTTTTTGTAAATACTTTTAAAATATCAATAGCACGATTAGATCGTGTTTTAAAATCTAAAGATGATAGAATGGATAAGCGCGGCCGGATGCCAGGATCGTCTAAAATGATTTCAGACACCCACCTAACCTATATAAAGGAACATATCCAAAGCTTTCCTCAGTATGAAAGCAATTTACACGATCTCATAATCCTAATCGAAGATATTTACTTACTTACTTACTTATCTGGCGCTTACAACCGTAAGTCGGTTTTGGCCTCGTATAAGAAATTGCGCCAGCCATTTCTGTTTTGCGCTTGCTGGCGCTAGTTGGGAACACCAAGCGTGGTCAGGTTATCCATAACCTGATCCTTTCAACGAAGATTTGGGCGTCCTCTTCTGCTTTGACCACCACCGGGCACCGAAACAAATATTTCTTTCGCTGGGGCGTCGTTTTCCATTCGCTCAACATGGCCTAGCCAGCGGAGCCGCTCGATTTTAATGCGCTTAACTATGTCGTTGTCAGCGTACAGCTCATACAGCTCGTGGTTCCATCGAATTCGGTACTCGCCATTGACGCAAATTGGACCGAAGATTTTACGAAGGATCTTTCTCTCGAAGGCTCCCAGAGTCTTTTCATCAGAACTGCTCAACGTCCAGGTTTGTGCTGCATATAATAGGACGGGCATGATTAGTGACTTATAGAGCGTGAGTTTTGTTCGTCGAGAGAGGGTTCTGCTTCTCAATTGCCTACTCAGCCCAAAGTAACACCTGTTGGCAAGAGTTATCCTTCGTTTTATCTCAATACTGACATCGTTGAAAGAGTTTATGCTGGATCCCAGGTAGACCTCAATACTGACATCGTTGAAAGAGTTTATGCTGGATCCCAGGTAGACGAAGTCCTTAACAAGCTCGAAGGAGATGTCGTCAACAGTGACGTGGTTTCCAAGATGCTGGGACTGTTTATTTGTTGACACTAGGTATTTCGTCTTATTTGGATTCACTGCAAGATCCATTCGACTCGACTCTTTCGCTAGTCTGGAGAATGCTGCACTGACTTCGCGCGTATTATAGCCAATGATATCGATATCATCAGCATACGCCAGCAGCATAATACTTTTGTAGAATACAGTGCCACTGCGTCTCAAATCAGCAGCTCTGATGATCTTCTCCATCATTAGGTTGAAAAAGTCGCACGATAAGGAATCACCTTGTCTGAAACCTCATTTGGTATCGAATAGAAGAGTGAGATCCTTCCCGATCTTAACTGTGCTGCTGGTGTTGCTCAGTGTCATTCTGCAAAGACGGATGAGCTTTGCAGGAATACCAAATTCAGACATAGTGGAGTAAAGATGATTCCTTATTGGACTGTCGAAGGCGGCTTTGTAATCGACAAAAAGATGGTGTGTGTCGATTTGTTTTTCTAGGGTCTTCTCCAAGATTTTTCGTAGCGTAAATATCTGGTCTATGGTGGATTTACCAAGTCTGAAGCCACACTGATAAGGTCCAATCAGTTGGTTTACGATGGGCTTCAGTCTTTCACTTAGTACGCTCGACAGCACCTTATATGCGATATTAAGAAGGCTTATCCCACGGTAGTTGGCACAAATTGTGGGATCGCTTTTCTTGTGGATTGGGCAGAGCACACTGAGATTCCAATCGTTTGGAATGGATTCTTACGATCATATTCTGCATAGAAGCTCATGAATGCATTTAATTAGAACTTCGCCTCCATTCTTGAAGAGCTCAGCAGGTAAGCCATTGGCTCCTGCGGTTTTGTTGTTTTTAAGTCAAGCTATAGCTTTCAAGACTTCACTATGGTCGGGCAGTGGAACTTCAACGCTGTCGTCCACAATTGGGGTTTTCGGTATATCATATCTTTTGGTGGGATTGTTGTCGTCGTAACCATTCAAAAGCCTAGAGAAGTGTTCCCTACACATCATCAGTGTACTCTGAATATGTGACTAGATTCCCATTTTCATCCTTGCAGGAAGAGGCCCCGGTCTTGAAACCATCGGTCAGGCGTCTTATTTTTTCGAAAAATTTTCGGACCTCATTCCTGTCACCATGCATCTCAATTTTCTCGCACTCACGCATTTCTGCTTCCCTTTTCTCTCGCCTGAAAATGCGTCTCTCTTCCCTCCTCTTCTCTTTGTATCGCTCTTTAGCAGCACGCGTTACAACCAACTGCAGGGTGGCTTTGTAGGCAACGTCTTTTTCTGCATTGGCGTTGCGACACTCGTGATCGTTCCAGTGGTTTCGGCGAGGGCAGTGATAGCCAATCACCTCTTCGGCAGCCATACGCATAGAGTGGGAAATGTGATTCCACTGCGCGCATATATCGTCGATCGGAGGAGTGATTTCTTGAAGCAGGAGTGAGAGTTGAGTAGCGAAGTCTTCGGCTGTTTGTTTTTATTGCAGCTTTTCAACGTATAGCTTTCTCTGTGCTGGATTGGGCGCATTCTTAGTTGCGCACAGGCGTGTACGGACCTTGGCTGCGACAAGATAATGATCCGAGTCTATATTGGCACCACTGATCGTGCGTACATGTGCCTTCCGTCAATAAAAAGTGATCAATTTGGTTGCGTGTCTTTTGATCAGGAGACAACCAAGTTGCTTAATGAATATTGAGATGCTTGAATCTAGTGCTACTACTGACCATGTTTCGCGCTGCGGCAAAGCCAATCAGCCTCATTCCGTTATTGGAGGTATTGTCGTAGAGGCTGAACTTTCCAACTGTTGGACCAAAGATATTTTCTTTTCTTTTTTATGTCGTGGCGGGGGCTGCGCTCATAGGCCTCTTCAAGGCGCTCGTAGAAGCTGTCTTTGGTCTCATCGTCCTTATCTTCTGTCGGAGCGTGCGCACAAATCAGGTTATGTTAAAGAATCTTGCCTTGAAACGGATTATGGCAAGTCGTTCGTTCACAGGTGTGAATCGCAGGACATGATGCCGTAGTCTCTTGTCAACCACAAATCCGCATCCAAATTCGTGCTTCTTCACATTGCCGCTGTAGTAGATTTCACAGGATGCTTGCCGTAAGCAACCCTGTCCCTTCCATCGCATTTCTTGGATTGCAGTGATATCAGCTTTGTATCTTTCTAAGATACCTATCAGCTGGATAGAGGCACCATCCCAATTCAGGGTTCGGACGTTCCAAGTGCATATCCGTAAATTATTGTCAGTTTTTCGTTTGCGGTAGTCGTCATCAGATATGGGGATCATTTTTATCTTATTTCTTTTTCGTTTCATTGAAATTGTTTTTTACGTGGTTCGCTTCGAACCGAACGCACAACACTTTAAAGGCAGGTAGCCTGCCGCTCAGATTAGCCGTCAAACTAACGGTTGCCAGTTTGCCGTTTCTAGAGGACACCACGCAGAGGTTTGAGTCGACTTGAGACGAGTTCGACATGGATAATGCTGGCCTCACCAGGTTGAGGCAGTCAGACACGTTGCCATGTGAAGATCGCCCCCTGACCCTCACGCGCTGCCTTGTGAGGATCGTCCTCCAAATCTTCCAGATTTGATCGTCCCTCCAGATCATCCTCCGAAGATATTTACACCTTGAGTTAAACGTCAAGCAAATGTACATTTTATATTTAGAAAAGTGTGAAGAAAATAGTTTTTATCCTGTAAAAGAAATTACATTTAGAAGAGTTTTTAAGAAAGAATTCAAATTACATTTTCACCAACCGCGAAACATGTCAGAAATGTGATTTTCTAAATTTGAAAATAAAAACATCATGTAACAATGTTGAAATCACAAGCCTCACAGAAGAACATGATATTCACTTAAAAAACGCTGAACTAGCAAGAAACAGTATGCAGGAAGATAAAATTTTTCCATCACAAAATCCAGAGAGATATTTTGCTTTTTCTTTTGACTTGCAAAAGGCATTACCCTACCCAAAATTGTCGGTGTCCATTGAATTTTGGGTAGGGGTGCCCAAGAAATTGCTTCTTGTTGCTTGAAGCATTTAGAAAATGTAACCTCGCAACAACATGTAATAGCCTACAGCGATATGTGCACTGGACAAAATAGAAATTTTAAATTGGCTTTAATGTGGCTTAAACTAGTTCAGTCCCCCAAGAACGCCAAAGAAATTATCGACCATAAATTTTTATATTCTGGGCATTCTTATCTACCAAATGATGCCGATTTTGGAACTATCGAGAGTACTATAAGAAAAAAAAGGTTTATTGTATGTCCCTAACGACTATTATAAAGTCACAAAACAATGCCTAAAATATAAAAAGTTTATTTTGTATGAAATGAAACAAGCTGATTTTGTTCCTACAAAACCCTTAGAAGATGCAATTCTAAGAAGGCGAAAAAATATCAATGGTGAACAAGTAAATTGGTTGAAGATATGCTGGATAAGGGTTTTAAAAAGCAAACCATATACAATGTTCTACAAAACTTCATTTAGTGAGAATGAGGATTTTAAATCACTAAATGTATTGCCGTCACGGGGAACACCACAGAACTTTGGAAACATAGTACTAACACGTTTATATCATCATTCCAGACCCATCACATTCGAAAAATTTACAGATAATCCCTCCAATACATCATGACTCCCTCCAATACATCATAACTATTTTCAAAAACTTGATCATAATGAAAAATGTTAAAATATATTAATAGTAAGAGTATAAATAATTTTGGTTGAATAGTAAATGTTGAAATAAATCCTTTTTAGTGTGTTATTTTTTATCTTTTTTATAAAAATTATTTAATAAACATTTCATAATAAGAAATTGGTTTGTTTCAATTGAGATCCCGTAGTTAATATTTTGTAAATATAAGATTTTTACTTTTTGCTGACTTTGATAGTGGTGTAAGTCCTTTTGAAGTCATTAAAAGTATAAATTTTTGTTAATAACATTTAAAAAATGATTACATTATAAATTTAAATCAATTTAACATTTAAAAAATACAAAACTAGTGCAATCGCATGTATCCATATTTTTAAAATTATTCAAATGCAAAACCTTTCATATCTCCATATTTAATAAAATACACTAACACCATTTTCAAAGAAAACGGCTCATATAATCTTTCCATTAAGCGCTTGCATTCGTCTTTTACAAGTTTTTTTTCCCTCTCAGAAATTGTATCAATTTATTTGCTGGAGGAAATAAGTAAAGTGCTATCTTATGATACACTGTCAAATTTTCTATAACAAGTGTTTTGTACAATTTCCAGATCACCTCTGAGAGATCTGAGGTTACTCTCTGAGGTTTGCCATTGTCTGCAGAGAAGTGGCGGCCGTACTGAAAAATTATTTTAATTCAAATAATTTTCCGTCGCTGTTGGGATTCGAACCCGAGTTTCCAGGTTCGTTGACATAGAGGCCACGCACTTTAACCAACTACGCCACGGACGCACAATGGGGTATTTTATGCCAAAAGTGACGATTAATTGAAAAAAAAAGTTCAAGGTACATAGTGATGTTAGGTACCCGATGAAAGAAAAAATTCTGCATCACTAGGTGGAAGAATAGTTGAAAAATACTCTACCGTTTACCCGCAATGCAGTTTGAAAGTCATCATTTTTTTCTCTTTGAGTGTGCACAGTGAAAAACGTGTTTATTCGAAATTTTTAAAGTTTTTTTTGTGCATCATTTTTTAAAAATTACAAAAAATTACGATGGAACCTTCTTGTTCAGGTATTTAAGCAATACAAAATTAAATTTTTTTTATGAAATAGTGTTTATATATACATTAATTTATTTCTTTTAAGTTAACCTTAAAAAGTTGTATTTTTCAATTGTTAATAGAGATATAGTTGTGTGTTGAGTGGAATTAAGGAAAACTGTTTTGATTATCGTAAGCTATGAACATTCTAGCTATATTCTATAAAAAAAAAGTTGCGTCAATGCTACGCACTTTCGCGGTATTTCGATTTTATTACTTTAACTTACATGTCACGAATTTACGATTTTATTTTGAAAAATTAAAACAAACGAAATAAAGTACAAAATAAATGTAAGTACTAAACAGATTTTGCTGTTTTTTGTTTTTTTTTGTTGCTTACCAGTACTCTCCTTAACTTGGTTTTTTGTTATACGCTATTTTTTACTCTACAATATGGAAAGCGCCATATGCAGTGCACCTTTCCACAATTAAGGTAGATAATTGATGTTTCTTTCAAACATCGGCTTTTTATATATTAAAAGAGGCAGATGAATGTGTTAAGCTATTAAATTAAATTATATTTGTTCGATTTTAACACTTATTTTCTGATTTTGATATTAGTAAGACATAAATTGTTTGCCCTGCAGTTTGCAGGGTACATGTAAAATCAACATCATTGTTTATGTTTATTAACTATTGTTATTGCAATCCTTTGTTTTTGTATAAAATGTCGTTCAAAGCTTGTTTTGTGCATTTTTGTGCAAATTTTTGACTTCATATTCTTAATCAGCGACCCCACAAAACCATGTATGCAACATTTTACCTCCTTTAAACGTTTTTTGTAGAAGTTACCTTGTTCATGGCCGCCATTTTGAAGCCGCTATTTTGAATTTCAAATTTTTGACTTCATATTCTTAATAAGCGGCCCCACAAACTCCTGTATACAAAATTTTACTTCCATTAAACTTTTTGTGTAGAATTCGCTTGTTCATGGCCGCAATTTCGAAGCCGCCATTTTGAATTTCAGATTTTTTACTTCAGATTCGTGATCAGTGACCCCAAAAACCCCCAAAGTGCAATTTTATGTCTCGATAAGTGGCCCCTGTCAATTAATCGTCACTTTTGGCATAAAATACCCCACTGTGGGACGCCACGAAATATATATTCAAATATTAAAAAAACCTAAATTGAATTAAAATATGAACTTTCTATCAATATAATATCTTTTATTTTACCTTAACAATTGTATTTTTGACATTTTTTTTTGTTACCCCTTTGCCACGACGCGAAGACATAAAATCCATAAAAAATTTTTAAATTTTGAAAGATGTAGCGGTCACAAATTTCGATCTTTTTAAGAAATTATTACTAATCTATTTTAGTACATGCTTTATCTTTAAAATTATACCCATATATCCCTATTTGCAATCAAACAATTTTTTATTTTTGTCTATGGGACGGACACTGTGTGCCGTTCTTATGCTTTTTTTGTAAATATGCGATTGCCTTTTGTGTACACAAATTTATAGCCAAATTTTTTTAACGATTTGACATGACCAAACAGATGTAGCACTTCCTTGTTCAAAAATTCATTAATAGGTCTGTTTCCGTACGCACACTGTGTAACTTGTGGGACACTATTTTCTGTTTCCGTACTTTCTGTGCTTAAAATGGGAGAAGTAGAACAAGCACAAAATCGCTCTTTCGAGCACACAAAGTGCACAGAGAGTGCTAGAACTCGAGACTTCGAGTAAAGTCAGAACAAGCATCAAGAAGAATAAGCATCAATAAGAAGAAGCAAATATCAAATTGCATTTCATAATTTTTTATGTTTTGCGATAAATAAAAACACAAATTGTGTGCCTAAAAAGAAATTTACGTACAATAAATAAATAATCTATATTCATAAAAATCATTTTCTGTTTGTTTGACTACAATACAAATCTTAACGGCTGAACGGATTTAACTCAAATTCGGCTCACATATTACTTGAATTCTAACTTAGGTTATGGCATACTAAGTTTTGACCACGCCTCTTCCGCCCCTTTACAAGTAACGCAAATCTAACTACTAGCGTATTTTTTTCAAGCGAATATGCTCAATTTATTAATTTTAAGAAAATACTGTTATTTTGATACCAAAAACATTCAGATATCTTTAAAATTGGACAAACTTCTGGTACAACGTCTTTTTCTAATAACATCGTTTTCTTAGAATAACAAAAAAAACTATTAGAAATTCGTATATTTTACTTGCGATGCAAATAACTCCGTTGTTTTTGAATAAATTTCATTCAAATTTTTTTCGTTGATAAACTCAATTCAAGCACTTAATAGAAACAATTTAAAGGGTACCGTTTTCTTGGCGGATATATTTTTAATATTTATTTCAAAAAAGGTCCAAAATATTGACTTTTTTACTCAAAAAATGACACAAAAGTTGTTTTTGTTGTTAAAATAATAAAAACTCAAAATTGCATTTTCGACTACCTCTTACATGACGTAGCGTTTTATAGCAAAAATGCTTCCAATTTTACAGAAAAATTTATTAACTATTTCTGTCATCAAAAAACATGACCCTACCCCCAGTGATTTTTTAAAGAAATTAATTTTTTTTAAAAGTTGTTTTTATTCTTTTTATATAAAAGTTAAGCTCAAAGAATAATTTATGTGAAAAAATTATACCAATATCTCTTTCCGATCAAAAATTATCGCGATAAATATATTTTTTTTTAGACACAAACCAAGCTGTTTTTCAAATGCTTATCTATTAATAAAAATCATTTTTTTTCTGTGAACATTAAAACTACTGGAAAACTGTAACGGGCAGTGGAAAATGACTGTGGTGTCAAACTATGAGTCTAAGAAAAGTTTTTAATACACCTATTATGTTCCTATATATTTAGTTGCAAGGTGCAGCAACGCGCGCCGGGAAAAGGCTAGTAATAAATAAAAATTAAGTTATTGTTCAGCTTTGCATTAAAAATGGCTTTTTATAATTTGAGTGAAAGTGTTTTATATTTTGTGCTGCCGTCTGCAGTCAAAATCTGCTGTTTTGTGCTTGAAACTTACTAGAAGCTGTTTCCGTACTTTTGCAACTATTCTCACATTTCGTTTTTACTCTCTTGCTTACATCTTACACAAATCTAACACAGTGTAAAGTATGGAAACAGACCTAATATACACTGTGTTTTTTTAGAGTTGCATCTTCTTTCACTGCCCTAATTTGAGAACTTGACAGGCACTGTTTTGCTGTTGTTCATGGGTGCCTGTCCATCATTATTCGGCTTAAAAAATTTGCTTCTGCTGTATCTTTACTGTCGACTGAAACTTTAAAAGATTCACGTTCCGCAAATGAGAGAGAGAGAGCATGACGTCACAAGCGATATTGTCAGACTTTGGTATAATTTTACTTTGGGGCCCATGACTAAATATTTTTTTCTTATTTTTATAATATGTATATGGACCTCCTAAGCCTATTGGTATAATAAAATTTTGTCGATCTTGAGTAGTCTAAGAGATAAAAATCTTGAAAGTTTAAAAAATTCATATTTTTTCATACGAAAATATTCATATTTTTATACAGAAGAGTAGATATTTTTACTTTACTTTTCAGAAAGAATTTATTTTGAATTTCGTCAATTTGCCTAAGCGATCGCACATTTGCATAAGTTTTTGTCACTCAATTGAGAAAGAGAGGATAACGGGACTGCGGAACGCGTAATCTTGTTTTTATCATTCTTGAGTTAGCTCAACGATAAGTTCGGCTGACTTGCTGTTTGACGGATCGGACAATCCTCGCACCAAGCAATCATTATGCACTCTCTCATCCATAAGAAACTTAATTGAGCATTTTAATTCAGTGTGTTCTTTTCTTAGAACCATGTTTTCTTTTGTAACCATTTATATCTTTTTTTTATTTTGGTTAACTGTTCCGAGTAGATCATATTGATGAGTCATGAATTCAACCGACCTTTTTATTTCTTCTAGATGCTGAAGTTTTGACATAATTGTATTAAATTGCGTGTCAGAGAGTTTGTTACTATTACTCTGGTGTGGCAGACCTGCGCTGTAGTCATTGAGCTATTGCAGTCATTGAACTATTTCTGTAGAAAACTTATCATATGATATTGCACAGGCAATTGAAGTTTATTGTTTTTTAAAGTTTAATTATTATTTTTAGATTTTTTTTATTGCTCAACAATAAAAATGATCTCATGATTTTTATTATTTCAAGAATAAGAATTATTTTTGAGTTTCATTATTTGCTCAAGAATAAAAATTGTTTTTCAATTTTATTTTTTCGCTCAAAAATAAAAGTTCTTTCTCAATTTTTATTTTACACTCAAAACACCACACAGCTTTGTTGCTGCCACATGCCAATTTTTATTTCCTACACCTGAACATGTGGGCTTTAAGAGAGGGTTAATATGCATGCCCGACCACCATTTCTTTTGCAAAAGGAACATTTTTCCCTTGGGGACCTGTTCCTTCCGACCACTCCTTAGGTGGGCTCCCATACAAATTTTATAGCTTTTGTGTATTTATTCCCTACAACTGAACAGGTAGGCTTCAAGGGAGGTCCGGAGAGTGTTAATAAGTATGACCGACTCCCATTACTTTTACAAAAGGAACATTTTTCCCTTGGGGACCTATTCCCTCCGACTACTTCTTAGGGGCTACCATATAAATTTTATGATTTTTGTATATTTATTCCCTTCACCTGAACGCCCCCCTGTTAAGGGAGGGCCGGAGAGGGTTAATATGTATCATAAAACTATGTGTTATGTAGAATTTTTGTATCAAATGCAATACAGTAATATACTCTGTGTACTCTTTATTTCTTGGTGAACACACTGTTTTCAAAACAGGCATCACTGCAATCTGCTCTTCTGCAATTAATCAAAGAGTGTGCAACCAGCCGAATGTTGTACAGTACTCGTTTCAATTTAATGAAATTACTGTACAAAAGTTTAAAATATACTTTAAAATGTTGTGCATTACAACTCTGTTACTTAGCAGCAGTCAGTTTTATCTTTTTGTTTAAGGTTGATGTTTTCAAATATGAATATCAAAGACATGCTCCATATGCGGGGAATTTTTTTGGCAATATTATAATTACTCAATGTATGAACCATACCGTTGATAAGCACTCTGTCCATACTATATTATAATTATTTAATTCTACGTAGCACTATGTGAAACACATGCCGAAGCGTTTCACGGTGAAGTGTTTCATCGGCGAATTGTTTTCGAATCATCGGTTTTACTCTTCATCACGGCTAAAGAAGTTTCACTTAAAAAAAAAACAAAAAAAAACTTTTTGCACAGCCTAGTTTACATTGATATCGATGGTAGGACTAGGGCTTACATATATGCATTAAAATTCGAGTATGTTGATTTTTGTGTGAGCATTTCGCTGCCTTTTGTTCGGGTGTTGGTTGTGGCGCCAATACCTTCCACATTGATTTCAAATTTTGTTCTCTGTAATTGTAAAGAGTTAGCCAAGCTATCACTAATGCAACTTACCTGCGATCCTGAATCACAAAGGACACACGGTTGGTTCTAGTCACAGTGATGGAGGTGGCAAAGCTCCTGCATGAGCTACTCTTTCACTCCATACTAGCATTACAATTAGTGTAAACCATCACAATTTCTTTTCAGCTTTGATTGACTTACACCTGAAGATATTGAATTTTGGAAAATGCTATAATGACCATAAATTGATTTCTGTTATATGGCACTTGTATATGAGAATATTCTTGAATATCCAAATGAAATATCAGGAAATGAAGTTAAAAATGCATAAGATAGTGCAATTTTTAATAGTTTATTTAAAAAATATACATAGAAGGAATGCTTCGTGCTACATCGCATAAGTGATCTGCTATTTTTCCATGATTATAGATGAGTCCTCTCATAAGTTGTTAGCAGTAGTTATAAAATTGTATGTTTTAAGTCTCTTTTAATAGTTATGCCCACAGATTGAAATATGTTCAAATCCTACAACATACTCGGTGCAAGATAAGGCGTTTAAGAACACAATGATTATAAAATCAAGTAAAAATTCTCGGTCCATGCTGATGCACTTGTAAATCAAGTATTTAGAGGGCTTTAATTTATGCCTCATATAAAAAGACTCCAGCTAAAAATAAGAAAACAAATGGTTAATAATTAGTAAATTCATTTTTGTTGGTGCTGCTTTAAATTTTCAATTCTAATTTTTTCAAATTGCAAAAGTGTTTCAAAGTAGATTTTTAAGCTTTGAACAAAGTATTTTAATCTGCCTTTGTTTGAAATGGGGATATAGATCAGTAGGAAGGAAGGGACAATTAACTAAAACATGTGAAGAATGTTCTTAGCGTGGCTGGAAGGCAAGTAAATTATAATCTGAGGCAAGTGGTAGGCCTTTACCTCAATCAATTCAACTTATAAGACAATCTCACCCACAAACATATCTACTACAAACTACAAATATTAAAGTATTTGTAAATATATATTGATGAATTTTGAATATCTATCAGAAAATGAAATAAGTAAAGAAATGCTGAAAGGTTAAAACGTAGGAACATGGCCTGACCGGAATTCAAACCCGGTACCCCTAGAGTTCATCTCAGACACATGGATGTGCTCAGAAATCTCAAACTTCACAAAATATTAAAATAACCTCAAAAATAGATTGGAATTTTAAATTTCAACTTGTACTAAGATGGCAAGGATCAAATTAAACCATCTCCATATAAACTTTATCTAATACTAGTGAGGAATGTATTGTCTTTGGCTAGGGCGAAGTTAAAATACCATTATCCTAGCTCCCTCAAACCACGCAATTAGGTTTAGGCTTTAAATAGGCAAAAAGTTATTAAACATTTTGTATTAAATTTTTACTTTTTACATATTAATAATAAAAATAAGATAATCTCTTAAAATCTTTAAAATTTGCCATTTTCTTTTGGAGCGCTGAAGATAACATTTTTGTTCTAATTAGAACAGTTTTTACCATGAGCTTACGTTTTCTTTTGTGTGTATGTGTGTGTGTTTTTTTTTTTTTTTTTTTTTTTTTTTTTTTTTTTTTTTTTTTTTGTTAAAGACGACAGGAGGGAATCTTTTATAGACAAATGGAAGCCCGTACTTCCAAATAGTGTCAGAGTCCCTGGTATGGTATACTGACTAAACCACTCCTTACTTTTCTCTCCTCCTGCAAGACCCTACGGAACCACCAATCGAGGCATTACTTCGTAGGGCAGGATTGAGTATGTTTACTCATCTACGATTCTACGCTTCTTCTTAACAAGGAAACGTTTTGCAGATCATGCTTGTTTATATTCCAAAGCGATGATGTGCTGTGCTTAATATGCAATGACGCGTTGTAGGCTCATCGTGATGGTGATGCATCAGATGGTGTTTTTTTTTTTTTTTTTTTGTTAAAGACGACAGGAGGGAATCTTTTATAGACAAATGGAAGCCCGTACTTCCAAATAGTGTCAGAGTCCCTGATATGGTATACTGACTAAACCACTCCTTACTTTTCTCTCCTCCTGCAAGACCCTACGGAACCACCAATCGAGGCATTACTTCGTAGGGCAGGATTGAGTATGTTTACTCATCTACGATTCTACGCTTCTTCTTAACAAAGAAACGTTTTGCAGATCATGCTTGTTTATATTCCAAAGCGATGATGTGCTGTGCTTAATATGCAATGACGCGTTGTAGGCTCATCGTGATGATGATGCATCAGGTGGAGACCGCCTCGGGAAATGGTCCCTAGCCGAAGACGCTGACGGTGCTAACGACTGCGGTCTCTTCTTGGAGAGGGGATTTCGGGGGGAGGCCGCTTCGGGAAATGGTCCCTTGACGAAGACGCTGACGGTGCTATCGACAGCGGCCTTTTCTTGGAATGGCATCACTTCGGGCATATGAATCCCTAGACGAAGACGCAAGGTACAATCGACTGCAATACCTTCCAAGATGAGCGCAGGGCTTCATCACCCCCTAACCTCTGATCTACAGCAAATCTGCACGGTGCGGCCTACCAACTTTGTCTATAGCATAGAGTCTGCAGTTGATCTGCGCAGTCTTTCTACACGACGCAGTTCTTTGGTTATGGCGCATGCCATATTGCCTACTGAGATCCAGTTTTCTTCAGAGTTAAGCATAATGCCCACGAGAGTTTCCACTGTTGGTGACTTCCCTAGGTTATTGCTTAGCTCTAGTCTTTCGGCGTTAAATTTCGGACAGACGAAGAAGACATGTTCGGCGTCTTCAATAACACTTCCAGCACAGAAACTGCAAAACGGATTTTCGTCGTGCTTGAATCTATGAAGGTACGACTTAAAGCACCCATGACCAGTTAGTATTTGGGTGAGGTAGTAATCTACCTCACCATGACGCCTGTTAAGCCACGGTTCCAAATTTGGAATTAGGCGGTGCGTCCATCGTCCGTTCTGTGATGCCTCCCAGCGCGTCTGCCACACTGCTACACTGCAGTCTCGCGCTATCCTACGTTTGGAGGATTTAGGCAATTCGAGTGGAAGCGAATCGTATGTCACGTTCTCGTTCACCAGAAGGTCTATAGGGGGAGAACCCGCAATAACCAGCGCTGCATCCGAGGAGACAGTTCGAACGCACTACATACTCTAAGTGCACAGATACGATACACCGATTCCATGCTTCGTAAGTAGGAGCTGAATCTGGTTGCCTCGGCCCATATGGGGGCTGCGTACAAAAGTATTGATCTGACGACAGTGACTATGATCTTTCTACGGGTTTGTCTAGGACCTCTGGTATTCGACAAAATTCTTGTTAGCGCTGCAGCTGCGCTTCCCGCTTTTCCACTTGCGTATAAAAGATGCTGCTTAAAGTTAAGCCTATGATCTATCATAACGCCAAGGTATTTAACGAATGGTTTCGATACAATTGTATGTTCACCAACCGATATTCTAGCGGTCTCAACGACTTTTCGGCTGCTTATTAGCACTGCCTCGGTTTTGTGCTCGGCCAAACTGAGACCCGCTGTATTCAGCCACTGCCGCACTGCTATAACCGCTTGGTTGCACTTGTCTTCAACTTCGTGCAAATGCTTTGCTACTACTATGAGGGCAATATCATCTGCGAACCCGATAATATGAGCCCTCTCTGGCAGCTGTAGACGTAGTACTCCGTCATACATTATGTTCCATAGGACTGGACCCAACACTGATCCTTGTGGGACTCCGCCAGTAACTTTATACTTTTCAGTACCCCCTTCTGTTTCGTAGTAGAGAATTCTATCCTCGAGGTAATCTCGAATGATTCTACGAAGGTAGAAGGGAACGCTAAAGCGCGCAAGAGCTTCCAGTATTCTGGTCCAATTCGCAGAATTGAATGCGTTTTTTATGTCGAGTGTTGTAACTAGACAGTACTCTTTGTCACCGTACAACCACCGAGTTCCTGAGATTGCCTGGAGTGCAATTTTTTTCACCGCTCCAATCGCATCTATTGTGGACCGAGCTTTGCGGAAACCATACTGTTGGTTGGAAAGATCTCCGGCATCTTCTATTGACGCACCCAGTCTATTGCTTATCAATCGTTCTAGGATTTTGCCGGCAGTATCGAGCATACAAAGTGGACGATAGGCCGATGGATCCTCTATGGAACTAGTATTCTTCGGGATCAACACAAGTCTTTGTCGCTTCCACATTGGTGGGAAGACGCCATCTTTTAGGCATGTGTTGTAGAGGTCAACGAAAACCTCTATTTTCTGCTCTATCGCAATCTTGAGCACCTTATTTGGGACTCCGTCAGGTCCGGGGGCTTTATTGTCTTCAACTTCTTTGGCTATTTTTAGGAGCTCCTCATTGGTTACATTTTGAAAATTTTGTAACTCTGCTTCAACTTCTCTGTTTAGTGCTGGCGTGTCGGGTTGTTGTGGAAATAGTGTGTGGACTATGTTCCTCAACAGTATGGGACACGTAGGTGTTGGTTGCCTAAACGAAGAGAGCTTCTTCATAACGAGCTTATATGCAAAGCCCCAGGGCTGCTGTTCAGCGTCGTTGCAGATTTGGTTGAAACAATGGGATTTGCTCATTTTTATTGCCTTTCTAAGTTGGGTTCTTGCGGCTTTGAAACGCCACTGGTTTGGTAGAAATTCATCTGTGCCTCTCGAGCGATAGTATGTACGTCTCGCTCTTATGCAGCACCTTCTTAGGCTTGAAATTTCATCAGTCCACCAGTAGACTGGCGCCGGGTGATTGTTGCCTCTACCTTTTCTAACCATCGCGGCGTCGCATGCTCTTATTACGGTCTTCATCACTTGCGAGGCCTTGTCTCTAGCATAGCCAGTTGCAGACATACCTGCGAGCATGACCTCTAGAACGCCGGTATCCAGAGTGCTTTCTTTGTATCTCCTCTGGTTTTTGCACACCCTTCTTATGACGGAGTCTCCCGTGCTGAATAGGATTGCGTGATGATCGCTTCCAGTGTAGTGTTCGCTTACTTGCCAGGCAGTTTTTGGCAATAGGCTGCTACTCACAAAAGTAAGGTCAATTATGGAACCCATTCCAGCTCTTTCAAATGTGTTTTGCTGTCCAGAGTTCAGCGTGACGATATCTAAGATCGCAAACGCCTCCAGAAGTGCTTGACCTCTCGAATTTGATCTTGGGCATCCCCAGTCAGTTGACCATGCATTGAAGTCACCCGCGATAACTATTGGGTGTCTTCCGACAGCGTCATCTGCTATTTCTTCTAGAACATTCGTGGCTTCTTGTAGAGTAAGGCTTGGGGGTAGGTAGCAGCTATAGACATAGAGTCCACCCAGTCTAGCCCTCACGAAGTAGTTCATAGATTTTGTGTCTCTAATTTGCTGCTGTCGTTGGCCACAGTACCATATGGATGTTTTCCCAGATCTATCACTGATCTGGTCACCGGAGTTCCTAGTACGATAGGGTTCGCTGAGGATGGCAACATCGGCGTTTACATCCCGTACGTTTTGCTTCAAGAGATCATGTGCAACTTCGCAGTGGTTGAGATTACGCTGATAAAACCTTATCGTGCTTTAGTCTCTCGCAAAGCCTTCTGGTAAAACGGACATTTGATGCTCGTTGTCGCGTGCTTTGTGTCAGACTTCTTATGTCTTACGCAGAGTCTGCATATTGCTGCGTTTTCGCATGCTTTGGCTCGATGGCCCAAGCTGCCACACCTAAAGCAGGACTTTGAGCAGTCTTCTTCGCTCTTGCACTTTGATGCAGCATGGCCGAAGTCCATGCATTTAAAGCATCTCATGGGTTGTATTTTAGGCCTTATGCGGCACACAACCCATCCTATTCTAATTTTGCCTGCTTTAGTCAGCTTTGAGGCGCTTTCGGGTGGCAAACTAATTGTTGCTGTTTGGGTGCCTCCATATGCTCTGCGTAGGCTGAGTATGTTGGATGGTGACACCTTCAATTCAGCAAATTGGTGTTTTAGTGCCTCAAGCACTTCCTCTTTCGTTGTGACCTCATCGATATCTTTTATCTCTATTTGGATAACTTCGGTAAGGATTTTGACTTCAGCATTGGTTCCGAGCACCGTTTGTACTGCGTTTTGGAACTTTCCGGAAGCAGGGTCCGAGGTTTTCTCTAGGAGAAGTAGGAGCTCTCCCTTGGCCGTTTTTCTTACGCCGCAGACATTTTGGCTTAGCTCTTTTAATTGGGGTTCAGCCTTCACCTGTCTGAGGATATCCGCATAGGAAGCTGCGCCTGTCGTTTTTATTACGATGGCGTCCTTTCGCGGTGGCCTCCTCACTTTCCTTCGTTTTTTTCGAACTTTTGTCCACTTCCGGTTCTGGACAGTGCTCTCGTGTGGGGTAGCAATCTTTTCAGTTGCTTTCGGCAGTTGCTTCTGGCTAGCTTTGTCAACTGCACCCCGTTTCACCGCTTCCTCACGTGGTGGGTTCTCCTTTTTATGCTCACTCACGCTGGCCTTCGAATGGGCCTGGAGGATTTTGTCCCCAGCAATCTGAACCGTACCTTGACCTTGAAGAGACGTTTTATGCTTCCTCTTCTTGGCGGATGGTGTCGGCGATTGGGGGTCACGTTGTTCTCCCCTTGCTCTCTTGGTAGAGCTAGTTCCTGACGTAGGAAGCATTGTGGACTCTGTTTGAGTCTCCACACTCTGCCTTTGTCGTGGTTGCGATGGTTTTGCTTTGGCGGCATCTTGTTGGTGCCGCTCTTTGCATGCCTTCTGGTGCAATGCTGCAATTTCGTCCACGAGGTCTCTTATAGGCTGGTGGATGCTTCGTCGAGGGGGGGCCATCATTTCCACGAGCTTCCGAATTTTGACGGAAAGAACATCATTTTCCGACGTTTCTTGCTCGTAGTTTGCTGGTGGCGTTGATAGAGCTGGTGGTGATGAGCGTGTACGCTCATGTGCTCTATCGGCCGCTTTCTGGGGAGAACGCGCAACCCTTGGAGTACCCTTGAAGGGGTTCTGAGTCTCCCAGCTATATGAGGAACCGGGAGTACTACCTCTTTCGTTATTGCTTGTAGCATTATCTGCTACGGCAGCCAAGTTAGCCACCACCGTAGCATTGCGGTAATTTGATGACGACGACTGGGAGCCCGCTTGCTCACTCCCTACAGCCGCCGATGCTCTCTTAAAAAGAGTGTTGGATGGAATGTTGGTTGGGGCCTCCAGAATCTTTGCCCCGACCGTGGGAGTTCCCACGGGTGGATTTCCACTACTGTGGTTACCACCTGGAGTAGTTATGTTTTTAGCCGACATTCCTACACAATGGTTTTTTCTCAGGGTGACCTTCCCCTATCCTTTTATACCTACGGACAGGTATTAAAACTGCCGACCGTTACGGTACAGACGCAGACCAGGGAGCCGCTCATTCTGAGTCAGACGCGCCTGGATTTTGTGTTAACTAGGGTCCGCGGGTTCGTAAAGCCCGAAGGATTGTTCTGAGAACTGATCCCCCCTTGCGGATGCATCAGATGGTGTGTGTGTGTGTGTGTGTGTGTGTGTGTGTGTGTGTGTGTGTGTTGCATTCCATGAACTGACGTTTTGTTTTGTGTATGTGTGTGTTGCATTCCATGAACTGACGTTTTGCGTGTTGCATTTGTACCATTCACACACCGAAAAGCAACGCTGATCCGACCATGATACAATTATACAAGGAAGGAGTGACAACTGACTATTTTCTCATGAGTGTCTTGCACCGACTGTCATTTGCTTGTATATTTTACTTTCTATTTTCTTTTGTACTTTTTTTGTTTTCTAATTTATACTATTTTTGACAATTGGTGCGAAAGACTAAAGAACTGTCACTCCTACCTTGTATAATTGTATCATGGATCCGACAACCCTATTCTGGACGTGTTTTCAGCGGATTTCTCTGAGAAAGGACCGCCATCCGATATCCGCTTTGGTTCTGTTCAGGCCCTAATAGCCCGAATACAATGTGCGCGACGAGCGTCGAGCACCACGTCTCCAATCTGTCGTTGTAGAGAAATGTTGAGCGACTTGATTATAATAAACGCGACAGCAGCAAACTTCAGCAGCAAGCATAGTACAAGGGGTAACAAAATAATTGAAAATTCTTTGTGAATTGCATTCTTGTATATAACACAGTGCGACACGAAAAAATAACTTCAAATATCTCAATTGTTTATAATAGTGGATGGTCTATATATTATGCCCTCGTACTCAGTTTTATCGGATTAGGTCAAATAAGAGAGAAATTCAAGGTCAAACTTCACTTTTAAGTCACAAATTTTTTCTTATAACTCTTAAACTAAATTAAAATTCTATGTAGTAACTGCATCTAAATATTTGCAATGGATGATTCTTTACATTTTAAGACCATTTTTTGGTCAAAGAGTTACGTAAGGGGTTCAATATTTTCTTCGAAAACAGGGCTTTTTTAAAAAAAAATAAAATTTTCAATAGTTCAGTTACTATGTATTTGTCTTCAAAAACAATCAGATTTTGCTGAATTTTTGCATACACCTTAAGTAAAATAAAATAACCCACCTGTGAAAAGATCACAACCATTACATGTGTGCATCCAAAGATATTCGGATTTAAAGATTACCAACGGTGGTAACTTCGTTAATGTAAGCCCTAGCACAAAATCATTCAAATGAAACTTATAGACCCAACAATTTTCTTTAAAACTGTCCTTAACATTTTAACCGAAAGAGTTACCGTTTTAAAGATATGCGCGTTAATGTGTAATTACAACATATATGAAAAATTAAAACGGTTAAAATAAAAATTTTTTTTTATTTCTATTTCTTCTCAAGTTCATATATTTTTCATATATGTTGTAATTACACATTTACGCGCATATCTTTAAAACGGTAACTTTTTCGGTTTAAATGTTAAGGACAATTTTGAAGAAAATTGTTGGGTCTATAAGTTTTATTTGAATGATTTTACGCTAGGGCTTACATTGATGAAGTTACCACCGTTGGTAATCTTTGAATCCGAATATCTTTGGATGCACACATGTAATGGTTGTGATCTTTTCACAGGTGGGTTATTTTATTTTACTTAAGGTGTATGCAAAAATTCAACAAAATCTGATTGTTTTTGAAGACAAATACATAGTAACTGAACTATTGAAAATTTTATTTTTTTTTTAAAAAGCCCTGTTTTCGAAGAAAATATTAAACCCATTACGTAACTTTTTGAGCAAAAAATGGTCTTAAAATGTAAAGAATCATCCATTGCAAATATTTAGATGCAGTTACTACATAGAATTTTAATTTAGTTTAAGAGTTATAAGAAAAAATGTGTGACTTAAAAGTGAAGTTTGACCTTGAATTTCTCTCTTATTTGACCTAATCCGATAAAACTGAGTATGAGGGCATAATATATAGACCATCCACTATTAGAAACCATTTAGATATTTTAGGTTATTCCAATTGACCCTTAAATTGTCGCACAGTGTAATTATTATATAAATAAAAAATTGAAAAATTGACAACAAAAATGATTAATTGAAATGAATAATTAATCAAGTTTTTAAAATTAAATGTGAATTAAAATTTTATTTATAAATCAATTTTGCATTTATTTTGATTTTTATGTCGTCATTCAGTTGTACTTAAAATTCTGCATATGAATGCAGATTTTACAGCTCTGAATACAGACCAAGCAAAACATCCCCCACTAAGGTATCGTTGTTTGCTGAATGTTTGCTGAATGTGACCAGTTACAACAAATGTAAGGCCATTGTTATACAGACGCTCACGGGCACGCATTGTTGCAGTGTTGCCAGATTGAGGTAAAGTTCCCTAATTAAGGTAATTTTTTACTTATTTTTTGGACAGAGGTAAAACAGGTAATTTTTGACCAAAAGTGGTAAATATTGCGAAAACAATAACACTGATTTACAATTAACGAAATGTTATGTCACTATCCTCTTCTCATGTAAAATCGGTCGCTAATTCCGAAAAAAATTTTCCTTTTTTTCTGTCACTCCATTTTCGAGATATTGCCCACTGTAGGGTTTCAACGAAAAAAAAGTTGGTTTAACTTTTTTTTTTTTTTTTTTTTGGATTCGCCCGGAGGTAAGAAATCTTCATAGATACGTATGACCCGCGCCATACGCATGCACGATTTACATTCTAAGAAGTTCCCGGATCAGCCGGACTGATAGAATGCACCTACTTACGTGCTAAAACTTACCACCTGTTGGCAAATAATAGCCTCCACTAAGCACAATTGCTTGGCCTTTCAGCGGAAATTAAAATTAAATAAAATTTGAGAATTTTTTGTGCTTATGTAAACAACTCCAAAGTTATTTATTAGACCATATATAACCGCATTTATAATTGTTGTCGTTCGGCTTGGGGCCACTGTCCAACCCAAGATCCTACGTGGAAAAGAGATGCAACTCTCAAACACCAAACCAATACCAAACATAGCACAGATATACAAGTATATATTGTGCAGGCACAATATATTAATATATTCGGGTCACTAAAATAAGGGAATACGGAGCTAAAGTTATTATTTGGATATGCAGTTGGGCCAACGCAGGTAAAAACTTGTGTGGAAAAGAGATAAACTCTGACACACCAAGCCAAGAGACACGGTATACATGGTCAAATAAGGAGAAACTAAAGATCTAAAATAATTTCATGAAAAAATAAAGCAACGAAACTGAATAAAACGAAAACTTAAAGTATCTATCATATTCGATGATGCTTATTTGTTAAATCGTAAAATCTACACAATTATTGCGAGTTATATTTGTTATCACAAGGAATGCGTTAAGTATTCAAATGTAATATCATTTTGCGTTTTAAGACATCCACCGAGTCAGAAAAATTTATCAAGTTCAAGTTGCCATTAAAATCACTACACATACATCGCAAAGGGTCGTGCAGGGCATAATTAGAAGTGCAGTGACTCAACTTAAAAAGCTGGAAATGTCTGGCTCCGCTCCTGGGGATGTTGAAGTTTAATGAAGAAAGGAGGTATTGTGAGTCTATATCACCACTGAGTAATTTGTATAAAAAAGAGACATTGAGCATAATTCTTCTGCTTCTTAAGGAAGGCAGGGAAATAATTTTGAGGCGTGTTTCATAAGGGGGAAGAATAATATTGGGGTTCCAACGATAATGTAAAGCAAAAAGTAAGAATTGTTTTTGAACCGATTCTAATGCATCGATGTGGACATTGTATTGAGGGTTCCATATTACGGATGCATATTCAAGAATTGGTCTAACAAGAGAGGTATAAAGTATTTTAGTAGTGAAAGGATCGTTGAATTCTTTAGCCCATCTTTTAATGAAACCAAGGACACCTCTAGCCTTATTTACCACCAAATTAACTTGAAGATTGAAACGAAGTTTAGGATCCATAATTACACCTAAATCAAGAAAACTGTGTACAATTTCTAAGTTAGTATTATTTATAGTGTAATTTATTCTATTAGCAATTCGACGTGAGAATGTCATTTGCTTACATTTTTTTAAGTTTAATTTTAAAAGGTTAAAATCACACCACTCAACTAGACTGTTTAAATCCGATTGTAAGAGCTGTTGATCTTCAGGCGATTTGTAAGTTAGGAAAAGTTTCACGTCATCGGCGTACATTAAGACGTTAGAGTGTTTTATTGCAGAAGGAAGGTCATTTATAAACAGTAAAAATAAAACCGGACCAAGATGACTTCCCTGCGGAACACCAGATGTGACCAAAATATTATTTGACATAGAATTCTTATATAAAACTTTTTGAGAACGATTTGACAAGTACGAGTTAATCCAGTGTAATAGTTTGACGGGAAACCCAATTAGATGAAGCTTTTTCAGAAGAAGATAATGATTGACACAATCGAAAGCTTTGCTAAAGTCTGTATGAATAACGTCAGTCTGTCGTCCTAAAGTAAAACCTTTGATGACACGCGAAGTAAACTCCAAGAGGTTAGTTTACGTAGATTTTCCCAAGAAACCATGTTGAGAGGTGGAAATGGAGGAAGATACAACGTGGGTTATTTCATCAGTTATAATTTTCTCAAATAACTTAGGGATTGCGCTTAGTTTTGCGATACCTCGGTTATTGGAAACATCAATTTTTGAGCCGAATTTATGAAGAGGTATTATATAAGATTTTCTCCATACAATAGGGAAGTTGACCACTGTGCAAGGATGTGTTAAAAATTTTTGATAGGGGAGAACACAAACTAATAGAACAATGTTTTAAAATGCAGCTCGGGATTTCGTCAGGACCAGTCGTAAAAGAAGATTTAACTTGTCGAAGGTAATGCATAACTATATTAGAATCTAATACGGGGGTTTCAAAAGTGTTAACTGGTGGTAGGTAAGGATATTCAAGACTCATGCTCAATGGTATATCGGAGTAGGTTGTTTTAAAGAAGTTTGCAAACATGTTGGAAACTTCGATGTCGCAAGATGCTTCTTCATGATTGAATTTCATAAGAGGTGGGAAGCTGGAGGGTTTTCGTTTTGAGTTGACAAAAGTGTAGAAAAGTTTCGGATTATCTTTGAATTGAATTTTTATTTTGGCTATATAGGCAGAGTAGCACTGTTTATTTAATAGTTGATATCTGTAACGACAAGAGGAATAGCAAGCGAAGTCTAAATTAAAGCCTGACTTTTTATATTTTTTAAATAAGCGATTTTTGGAATTTTTTAAAGACTTAAGTTCATTAGTTAACCAAGGAGGGTTTAAAGGTTTGAAATTACAATTTTTTTTTGGCACAGAAAATGAGAAACATTTTTGCAATGTATCATTAAGAAACTGTACTGAAGATTCGACATCATAAAAAGAGTACGAAGACCTATTATTTAAAATTGGGGACCAGTCAATCCGCGCGAGAAGAGCATTAAGTTTAACATAGTCTGTTTTTTTAAAGTTAAAAATTTTATTATTTCGCGTATCTGGAGCTAATTTATTTTCATTTATGTTGGTAAGTAATATTGTTATTTCAAGAGTTGGATGATAATCGTCTTCAGGTAAGGAAACTGGGTTCGAACGACGGAGATTTACGGAAGTGCATCTATCTACAAATACAAGGTCAAGAGATCTATAATTTTTATCAAGAATATTATTAACCTGATGAAGACACAGATCGGACAACTTATCTAAGAAATCATTTATCCAATCAGAGGCAGAAATAGGAGTAAGAAATGCGGAATCTTCGGAAATACTCCAGGATACAGAAGGTAAGTTGAAATCACCTAATGCAATGATAGTGTCCATATTTTTAAGCATATTATGGACTGTTTCGATGGCACTAATATGGTTTAAGTAAATTGTTAAATCACTTTTAGGTGGATTGTAAGAGCAAGTAAGAAAAATCGTATTATTATTTACTTTAACTGTAACACAAATAAACTCCAGGTCGTTGGTACCAGGAATTGTTAATTCCTCCGAAGCAAGCGAGTTATGGACAGCTATCAGAACGCCACCACTGATCTTATAATAGCGATTTTTACGAAAAATTTGGTACTTATTGCACATTATTTCAGAGTTTAAAACGTTAGAGCGAAGCCAAGTTTCAGTAAAAACTATAAAGTTATATTCAAAATCAAAACTGTTCATGAAAATATCGGAAAGTTTAGAATTGAGACCTCTAACGTTTTGATACACAAGCTCTAATTTAGACTTGTGATTTTTTAATCGTTTTTTGTATGGTACTGAGGACTATTAGAAGGACGAGGCAAGTGTACAACATTTGCAATACGCGGTTTGTTTTTGAATTCAAATTCATGACATTTCCGGAACAGACAATCTAAAAGACGTAGTCAGTCTCGCATTTAAATATTTGAATTTTTGGATCGAAAGAGGCATACCACTATTTAACTTTGAATTAATAAAAAATTTTATATCATCTTCAGTTGTATCAGCAGCTAAGCGCGAGACAAAGATTGCTTTAGTTGGTGGAATTGCGATTAATGGCTTAGGAGAAATAGTAGCAGTAGTAATAGGAATCCGTTGAGCGTTAACAACTGAAGTTGCAAAAATAGGAGTTTGAACAGTAGGAGGAGCAATTGAAACAGCTTGAGCATAAGTAAGAACAGGCTGGTTAACAGGTATGGATGGTGCTAACATTGGCAAGGAAACGGTCTCTGGTACATTTGGAGCAGATATAGAGGCAATCGTATCAGTACAAAAGTCTATATCGTCTGCAATGTCACGTTCAACAGGTGGTGGTATTGGTGGTGTCGAGTTAGTTTTCTGTTTATTGCGCAGGTTCATGTATTTCTTGTTATGCTTGGGCGAAGGAATTGGCTCATCAATATATTTACACTCATCGAAAAATGTTTGGTACTTTAAAAATTTTGCAGAAAGTAAAGAAAATTCCCTAATTATCTCAGAGAAACCCTGCTTTGTCTGCTTAAAAAGCTTATAAAAATTGGCATCAGTCAATCTGCACTTCTCACAACACCAACGCAACCCTTTACCTTCTTCAATAAGGTCTGCAACTCTACCCATTATGCCCACACATTTGGTGTGAACGATATCATCACATAGCCAACATGATAAAAATCGCTCAGTTTCACCCTTAGTGGAACAGCCAGGCTTAGAGCAGAGCATTTTAATTAATAAATAAAAAAAAGACCAAAAAAGTAGTAAAAATAAATAAAAGTAGTAAATGTAGTAAAAATATTAGTAGAAATTAATAAATAAAAATAAAACCAAAAAAGTAGTAAAAGTAGTAATAATAATAGTACTAAGCAAAAGTAACAACTTGAAGTGATGGCAACCCTTAGTATGTATAATAATAATACGTTTTCAATAGCTTAGCTAGACAGAGCTAGGCAGATGTCTTAAAAGCAATTAGCAATAGAACAAAAAGAAAGAAAACAACTTAAAGTGCGAAGAATATAATAAAGAAAATGTAAAGAAACTTGTTCAGCACTTTAAAGAAATTTTAATAATAATAATAACACTTATGTTAACAATAGTAAAATAAATGTAAAACTTATCCGCTGTAATTATTAGACTTCACATAAGCACAAAATTTTTTAATTATTTTTAAAAAACCACTGTAATTAAATTTAAACTTTGCAGAAATTAACAAACACAACTTAAAGAAATTTTAGCGCGTTGCCAACTTAATTGCATATATCTCCAGAACCAACAATAGTAATCAAACAAGTGATATACCAAATAAAAGCTAATAAAATTTCCTACAAACAATGCCAATTTTTTGGTCGAACTGTTATTTTTGGCGGAATAAATTCAATTTTCGGGGATTTTTCTTGTTTTTCAGAATACTTTTTTGAAAACCCAAATTGTGTGATTATCTGTTTATGTATTTCGACTTATTTTATTGTCATATAAATAAATGAGAACTAAAGGTTTTTGTAATAAAATCCTTTATTCTTAATTTTTATTGTTATTTTAATAATTTACATTATTTTTACATTATTTAGATTGTACATAATTATTATTAATAATTTTTATTGTTCCCTTAAATCATTTATATTGTTTTTTACATTGTATATAATTTTTTTTGTTCATTCAGATATTCAAAATGATTAGGATTCTTGTTTTGTCGTTTATTCAATTCGGGATCGGTTTCTCTGATGAGAAACCAACAATAGTCACCAACAATAGTCAATTGCCTTCATCTGTTGGTGGAAGTTTTCCCCATGTTCGTCACTCTCGTCACCCAGATTCTTCGGAAAAAAATTCAAATGGGAGTGCAGAAAGAGCTGCGAGACGTTGGCACCCCATTTGTTTAATTTTGACTGACCAATTACATTATTTAAAAGGTCAGAAAAAGATCAGTAAAGGTCAGTTAGTTTCAGTTATAGGTCAGCGAAAGAAAATTGTTTATTCGCGGTTTAAATTTTTCAAGGTCACATTGAGATGTTGGCACCCCATCATCATTTAAATAAAAACAAAATACATGAAATCAATAGAAAATTGTCTGCTGATAATAGGTCAGCATATATAAATAATAGGTCAGTCGTATTTCTTAATCAAATTAATTAATTATGTTGCGTTTTCGAGATCGCTCATGGCGTATGAGTGATTTTTAATTATTATTATATCCCATTAATGTTGCGTATACGCTATGGTGACAAGATTTCGTCAAACAAAATGCGGTGTATGGAAAAATAATGTTAGATATAAATTTTAAAAATTTAATAATATTTATAATTAATTAATTAACCTTGGTTATTAATGTAAATTATAAATGTAAATTTAATATTTGCAGGTTAAGAGGAATCATTGGTTATAGCACAGGTCATTTTGTGGCTTACTGTAGAAGGACCAATAATCAATGGGAAATTCATAATGACATGTCAACCAAAAAAATGCGAATCACACATGACTCAACAATAACCCCAACTGCAGCAAATTTCGAGATGATGCTGCTTATTAGGGTCCAGTTAATTTTTTATTACACTATCAAAATATCTTACAAACTAAGAAGGAAAAAAATAAAAATTTTGTGTTGAGTAAAACCGTAAAAAATAAAATCCATAATATCATAAAAAGTGTTCTCTCGGATTTTTGTCGTTCACTCACGGGGTGAACGGGGTTAAAATTCGTTCAACCGCTGAACCAATTTTAATAATTCTTTCATCCTGCTAATGCGTACTATGTTTTTGGTAAAACTTTTCATATATTTCATTTATATATAGTATATATATTAAAAATTATTATTAAAAATTATTTAAGAATTCATGCATTTTAATCCATGCTGGCCATTGTATACGCAGCACAGAAAATTAATTATAAAAATTAATAATAATCGAGATTAGTTAATTAATTATATATATTATTAAATATTTATCTAATATAATTTTTCCATAAGCCGTATTTTGTTTGATGAAATCTTGTCACCATACGCAACATTAATGGGATATAATAATAATTAAAAATCACTCATACGCCATGAGAGATCTCGAAAACGCAACATAATTAATTAATTTGATTAAGAAATACGACTGACCTATTATTTATATATGCTGACCTATTATCAGCAGACAATTTTCTATTGATTTCATGTATTTTGTTTTTATTTAATTGATGATGGGGTGCCAACATCTCAATGTGACCTTGAAAAATTTAAACCGCGAATAAAAAATTTTCTATCGCTGACCTATTACTGAAACTAACTGACCTTTACTGACCTTTTGCTGACCTTTTAAATGATGTAATTGGTCAGTAAAAATTAAACAAATGGGGTGCCAACATTTCGCAGCTTGCAGAAAGTTAATTTTCAGGGACATATTTACGCCCATTTTTTTATAGTTTCTGAGCAACTCGTTGACTATTTTCGCGTAAGATTCACTTTTATTGTTCCTGCGGAAGCTAGAAACAGTCGTCCTAAAAGAATTCCACTCCGCTGCCTCAACTGGTGACAATAGTTCTGCGAATTGAAGATCGTTTAACACCTTTTTTATTTGCGGTCCAACGAAGACACCTTCTTTTATCTTGGCATCAAAAAGATTTGGAAAAATTGTTTTCAAATATGTAAATGCTTCGCTTTCTTTCTCTTACGAGTTGACAAAGTTTTTCATGAGTCCAAGTTTGATGTGCAGCGGTGGGAGAATTTTGTTTTACTTTTTGACGAGTGGAACGTTTTTGATGTGACTCTCTCCAACTTTCGACCCAATTCTTTAGCCAGTCCTTTTTGTAATAGTGGTGTTCACGTGCTCGACTGTCCCACTTGCAGAGCATACCAACGTAAACCACAAAGCATACCAACGACTTTGAGATCAGAACATATTTTCCAGTCGTGTTGTTCATATTTAATACAAGTCAATAGCTTTGCCATTGTTTCGTACGTTTCCCTTGTGTTGACTACATGTGCGATCGGAATCGATGGCTTTTTGTTTCATCAGAAGCATGCAATTCCGATTTTTCCTTTGACAGTTCCAAATCTCTTATCCAGTCATTCAGTTGCGCTTACGATAAAACTTGAGTTTTGCTTTCAGTTGTAATAGTACTACCACCTGTGGTTCCTTCCGACTCTACTGAATGTACGGATTTTCGATTATTTTCACGTGTTGAATCGGGACAAGTAGGATATGAAACATCATCAGAATGAGACACTGGCATTGAAACAGTCGGGACAGTGGCGTATATCACTCGTTTGTGTCTTCCAACGCCAGTCACTTTGGCCAGACAAAAATAGCAATCGTTTAGATTGCAAAACGGTTGTCTCCAGATCATCGGAACATCAAATTTCATGTATCGTTTTTTGCCCGAGCTCCATTCAGACAATATTAATTTGCACGGTTGACACGAAATACTTGGCGTCCATGATTCACCAATGTTCTCAGCCGCAATACCAAAATAATGAAGATATGACATTTGCAGTAAATTCGTAAAATTGAGTCGATTCTTTTCGAAAGTAAATTAACCACACACGAAGCAGAAAATATTTGGGTCGTTTTTACACTGGAATTCTCGCAGTCTTACTCATTTTATTTTGAAGTTTATCCTGATTTTTATTATTTTCTTTCGTTACAAATTGTGCGTATTTGCCACGTTTTTTGGTATAATGCCAGAATGTTTTTGCTTTTGTACAGCTCGAAAGCGCTGCAGATATGATACAATAAAAGGTAAGTAGGTCCACGACTGAGAGCGCGGCCTCCGAAACTGTAAAAAAACACAAAATACTTATGTTTACGTGGTATAATAAAAACAGGTAGGCTCACGACTGATTCTGCTCTCTTTCTTATAGCCATAAGTGTCGAAATCTGGGCGCTCATCACGTAACTTTCAAAACGATCATCGTTCAAACGATACTATCTGATGATATCGTCAACAGTTTGATTCACATAAGACCATTGCTATCGTCTCGTTCATCGTACATTTTTTTAAGTTTAAGAGTCACTGAAAAACCTCAGGGCACCGCAAATAGCACATGCATAAGCCAGTCGGTTTGGGTCTGAACTTATAAAAAAACGCTGAAACTTGTAAAAAACACTGCTCGGCTTGCACGTGCAGCGTGCGCTGTTGCACATAAGGTCCTCTATCTCGTAAACAAATGAAGTTAAAAAATAGATAGTTCAAGTTACTAAAGAGATGAATTGAAAAGTTCATTTCCGGTTTTCAACAAGAATTTTTTATATCGTCGTTACAAATGTGAAGTTGGGAATCTGAAAAATTAAATATTTTCTTACTATTGGATCCCATGGCTTAATTGGAAATATATGCTGTGCTAAATTGCCAAATATGTACTCCTCACAAAAATAAAACTATCGCAAATCTGTTAAACAATTTTAAACATTTATAATTTGATTCAGTTTTGTTAAAAGTTAACAAATATACTCACAATCATACCATTCAAGCTATTTTTACTTAGAATGTCAATTGTTTTTAACACAGACAAAAATGGATCCTTCGACAAGCGAAAGCGTTGAACAAAGCTTAATTTGTTACAAAAAATAAATTAATTAGTATTTTTACGATGCATACTTTTTTGATGGAAAAGATAAAGGATTTGATTTATCTCTAAGAATAATTATTTTTCGCAGAAATTACATTTTTTCTTAACACTCATCATCGCTTATTAAAAGAAATCAAATTTCATATCCAAAACATTTAAATTTAATTTCTTTCACGATTTTCAATAACACAATAAGCGAAGACGATATCAAATTTACTATCGTTTCAAATCAATCGTTCAGACGATAGCAATGATCAGCTGTTAGCCATACATGAAGCAAGCAAAACGATATCGTAAAGACGATACTACAGTTTTAGAGTTACGTGAAGTTAAACTGTCGTCAAGACGATATCGTCAAACGATTCTCATCATACGTGATGAGAGCCCTGGTGTTTTGCTGTGACGGTATCGACGGTTGCACTCTCAGTCGTGAGCCTACCTGTTTTTATTGTAGCCAGTTCGTTCTTATCTTTTCTTTCGCAAAAGACTTGATTTGATTCTTATGAACAATAAAAATGGAAATTAAAAAAATTATATTACAATAACCCAATTTATTCATATGACAGTAAAGTTTATGGCAATAACATAATTTGGGTGCTTTCGGTAAATTAAACACAACTTCTTCATTTCTCAAAAAGATTTGCTTCAACAATAGCTTACTTCGTTCGGAAAATACAGGCTCTTAGTAAAAAATATCAAAAGTAACTAAATATTTTGATTTCTTAACAAAATTTGCAACCAGTTTTTTTTTTTAAGTCTTCTAAAAACAAGAAAAATCCCCAAAAATTGAATTTATTCCGCCAAAACTAACAGCTCGACCAAAAAATTATGTTGGCATTGTTTGTAGAAAATAAGCTTTTTTTATATATCATTTGTTTGATTACTATTGTTGGTTCTGGAGATATATGCACTTAAGTGGAACCAAACCTTTTTTTTTCGTTGAAAACTCTACAGTGAGCAGTTTCTCGAAAACGGAGTGACAGAAAAAAAATGAAAATTTTTTTCGGTATTAGCGACCGATTTTACATGAGAAAAAGATAGTGGCATTCATTGTACATATTGAATGTAAACCAGTGTAATTTTTTAAGACTTGTTAATTTTTTGAGTTATTGGCAGCACTGTTACCTCTCTGAACATACTAACAAGCAGTTTAAGAGCCCGAACAGAACCAAAGTTGGCGATCCTCTCACGGAGAAATCCGCTGAGAACACGTCCAGAATAGGAGCGGATCCGACGATCAGCGTTGCTTTTCGGTGTGAGAATGGTACAAATGTTATGTTTTTATGTTTTTGTTGTTTCTTTATAAATATATGAATACTAACAAAAAAATTATAACGGTTGTTAATCATTTAAAAATTTTCCAATTTTTTTAAATTCAAAAGGTAAATTTTCTCCGAAAGTGGTAAATTTTTCCCCAAATAGTGGTAAATTTCAGTTCGTCTCTCTGACAACACTGCATTGTTGTTGTTTCAATGTAAAATGAAAATTTGAGAGAGTGAGCGAGGGAATTTATTTTGCTTAGAATGGTCACCAAATGAATCGAAAACAATATGGAATCACGAGATCAAAACAGTGTTGCGCTGTGCAATTATTCACAACATTTGTCTTCTAGTATTGAAAGTTGTACACTTTTAGTACGAAATGCATGAAAGCAGTAATGAAACATGCTTAATAGCAACACTCACCATACTCATACTCGTGATACTTTTTTGCATAAAGTATTAAAAGTAGCAAAAAGTGTGCTAGTGTTCAGGGATCAAATGACCGTCTGTATAACATACTTTCAACACAGAGCTCATCAAACGAAAAAAGAGCGTAAAAAGGACGTGATCTTGGATCATATGAGCGTCTGCATAATAACGGCCTTAGGGAAAATTCCTATATTCCTAAAGTGGGTGTGAAAACTGTTCTAGATTTTTGGAAGAATAACTTCATAGCTTTAGTACAATATAGGTATAGATTCAATAAAATATGATCGTTTTTAATTATTGTGTTATATGGGAGATTTGAGATCCGGCGTAGCTGTGGGCGGATCTCCAAATATTCTAACGTGTGCTCTCGAGTTCAAGATACTATGCAAATTTTGTATGGGAAGTGGGCGTGGCAAGTTTTTTTTTTAAATCTAAACATATATTTAATATTCTTGATTGAGTTGCTTGGGCGTAGCTGCAATAAAACAAAATATATCGTTTTAATTTTCATGTAATATTGGGGGTAGGCGTGGTTTTTGGGGGATTACAAAGTATATTATTTGCATGTGTTCTAATAGAGCTAGTTCAAACTCACACACCAAATTTTATTAGTTTACGACGACTCCTATTTTATTCCGAACTGTGCAGCGGTGCATGTAATAAATTTTTCCTCTGTGAGTATATGCCCTTTGGTAAAAGTGAGAAAACAAAAATTAACGATTTGAACTTGACCTTACGACAAAAATAAAATAATAAAAAATAAAATAAGTTATGACGTCGTCAGATCTCGGAGGCAGCAGCTTATGCAACAAAGCCGCAATATTGTTGCATGAAATTATTACTCAATCAATAGAGGTACTACAGTAAAATTTATTATACGATAGCAAAGACTAAATTTTTGACGTCATAACGAATATTGAAGTTTGGAGGCATAACATCCAAGAAACAACCGGTTAATAAAGTGAAAATGCAACCTCAATAAAAAACGTTGCACGAAATTATAACTCCCTGACAATAAGCGCTTCGGTAAATTTTATAAAACAAAAATACAGGTTACGTTTTCGACTACATGATAAAAATATAAATAAACACCATGCAAGGGAAAAAGCAAACACAGAAGCAAAAGAAAAGAGCGAGAGATAAGCAAAAGATAAAGAAAAACAAAACCAAAAGCAAGCAAAAACGAATACAGGAGCAAAACATAAGCAAAAGCAAAAACAAAAGCAAAAGAGCAAGAGAAAAGCAAAAGCAAAAACAGAAGCAATAGCAAAAAAGTGAGGGAAAGCAAAAGCAAGTGCAAAAGGTCAAGAAGAATCATAAAAGCAAGCAAAAGAAAAGTAAAAGTAAAATCAAAAGCAAAAGTAAAAGTAAAAACAAAATAAAAAACATAAACAAAAGTAAAAGAGTGAGAGAAAAACAAAAGTAAAAGCAAAAGAGTGAGAGAAAAGCAAAAGCAAAACCAAAATTTAAAGCCAAAGCAAGAGCAAAATCAGAAGAAAAGCAAAGGAGCGAGATAAAAGTAAAAGATTAAGAAAAAAACGAAACCAAAAGCAAGCGAAAGCAAAAGCAAATGCAAAAGCACTAACAAAATTAAGCCGGGAGTAGAATGATTGCGTATGCGTTTGCGTCCGTCTACTCGCTAGCGCAATTGACGCAACAAAATATGTTGGGCGTACAATGAAATATGTTATTGCGCTTAGAGTTTGCGCTTAGAGGAGGGATACAAAATTATTTAACGTTTTCCTTTTTCTTGAAATTAAATTTGAGGTGTATTAACGCTAAGATCTTGAAAATATTTTGATGGTTAGCAATATAAATTACTAACCATTAGCATAAAATAAGGAATGTTAACAAAATAACAAGTAATAACTTATTTAAATATTTATTTATTAAAATTCATGATAAAGGGTCATTCCTGAAAATTTCAAAGAACAAATTCGCTTCTTTTCTTTATTCTTGGTGTTCAAAAAGCGCAATTTACGCAGGAAATGTTGAAATATTTTCAACTTTAGCTGCGTAAATTGCGCTGACAAAATTTGCGCCTGTCAGCATTCTACTCACTACCATAAGCTTTCGTGCATTTCGTATCTAATTGCGCCAGCGAGTAGACGGACGCAATCACATACGCAATCATTCTACTCCCGGCTTTAAAAACAAAAGCAAAAGAAAAAGAACGAGAGAAAAGCAAAAGATAAATAAAAACAAGTGTGGTGGCGGCCGTGGCACAGTGGGTAGAGGGCGTAGCCCATACGCCAGAGAACCCTGGTTCAGTTTCCATCTGACACAGAAAGTGTTTTCAATTGAATTAACTGTTCGGTAGTCTCCTTTCTGCAGACAATGGCAAACCTCAGAGAGTAAATAATGCCATGTAAAGCTCCTTAAGGACATGCACATTAGCCGTTCGGAGTCGGCATAAAACTAGTAGGTCCTGTTCTCGATCAATTGTGTAAAAACATTTAATAACACGCACAACACAATTTGATCATAAGAAGTTCGGTCAAAGTCCTTTCAAGGGCTGAAATGTCCAGTTTATTATATTATTATCTTCTATATATATAAAAATAAGTTGCATTGTGTATGAAATTTATGTTCTCTGCAATGCGTGAACCGATTTTGTTTCTAGAAATTTCCCATGAAAAGTGACGTCAATACGAAGGTTTTTATGTACAAACGGTCTTTGAATTATAGGCATTTTAGTGAACTTATACAACAATACAGGTGTGAACAAATACAGGTGCACTCATATGGTGTATATGGGGAAAAATTTGCAAGGGAAATTGGAAATAAATAGAATATTGGAATAATTTGGTAAGTCTCACTTTATTTTACATTTGCGCGAAAAATATAGGCATAGTAAAAATTTTCCATACCCCCTTTTACCGCCTACAAATCAATAAAAATGCTATATTTAAGAACGGGTTTGGTCGTATTAGACTAAAATTTAGTAAACAAGTTCGTATGGTTACTGTCGGAAACTATACTAAAACTAGGCGTGGTCTAACTATATATATACGCCCACTTTTTGAAAATCATTATTATTCCTTAGTTGTACATGTTTTGATAGTGAAACTTGATATGTAGATGCTATGGGCCCAAGAGGCAGTTACTATATATTTAAGCGAACATTAGACAAGGGGGAATTTGGCCACACAGGCCAAATTTATGATATCGAATTGCTTTGGAACTAAATGTCGTATAACAATGAAGGGTCTTTCTACTGAAAAACTGGCACGGACATTCGAAAACGGGGCGTGGCTCCACCCCATATAAGCCAAATTTACGATACAGAATAGCTATATAAGTAAAAGTCTCAGAACATTCAAACTCAGAATGTAGATACCATTTGGTGATATCATTCTACTAGAAAAGGTGACATGCATTGGACAAGGGGGTGTATCTCCACCCCTACAAGCCATATTTATGACACAAAAAAGCTATGGAAGTAAGAAACAAAGAACATAGAAGTAAGAATGAAGTTACTACTTGGTAATATCCTGGATAAATGAAAAATGCAAAAAATTTACAATAAAGAACGCTGCTACAGACTCCAAAACTACTGAGCCGATTGAGCTAAAATTTGCGCAGTAACTATGGGGTCATTCATAAATTACGTAACCAATTAAGTAGAGAGAGAGGTTTTAAAATGTAATGCGATAAGTACCGAAAGGGGGGAAGGGGTGTCAGATATAGTAATGTGACCAAAAATAAAAAAAAAACTCGAAAAAATTGAAATTAAGTGATTTTAAAAAATTTCGACATCCTTACATCTTCATGTTCGACCATCTAAATTGACTGTTAACTAATGGCAAGTGTAGTAAGGGCATCATTTTTCTTTGCTTGCTTTTCGACAGTTATTTTCGTTAATTTTTTTATTTCATATACTACGTTACTTTCTGGGGGTGGAAATGCACTACAAAGAGTATCGGAGGGGGTGTAAAAGAAATTTGAAAATCGGTCACGTAATTTATGAACCATTATGTTTCGAGTACGAGATGGTTTAGAAATAATAACGCTGAAGGCATTGCAACATTTTCCGGTACTTATCTAGATAAGGTGCAGCAAAGCACACCGGGAAAAAGCTAGTATTATTATAAAGAAAAACAAAACCAAGTAAAAACAAAAGCAAAGGCAAAAGCGAAAGAAAAAGCAAAAGCAAAATAGTCAGATAAAAACAAAAGCTAATGCAAAAGGTTAAGAAAAACGAAACATAGCCAGAAGTAAGCAAAAGTAAAAACAAAAGCAAAAAGAGAAGCAAAAGCAAATGAGTGAGAGAAAACCAAAACCAAAACCAAAAGCAAAAGCAAAAGCAAAAGCAAAGCAAAACCAAAGTCAAAAGGCAGAGCAAGAGCAAACACAGAAGAAAAGCAAAGGACCGAGACAAAAGAGTAAGAAAAAAACGAAACCAAAAGCAAGCGAAAGCTAAAGCAAGACCAAAAGCAAGGGCAAAAGCAAAAGAAAAAACAAACCAAATTCAAAACCAAATCTTTGAACTAAATTTAATTTGAATTTTTCATTCAATTATATTGAAATTAATTGTTGAACTTTAGGCCAAGTATGTTATGAAGAAAACAACATATCATACAGTTGTTGTTGTTAGTTGTTTTCTTCATAACATACTTCGCCTAAATTAAAAATTGGCTCAACAATTCGGTTCAATCTTTAAACAAAACATTGACATTGTCACGCAAAACCCTCCGACTTTGTAGATATAGAGCCAACTGCATTAAATATTTAAATCAAGTGTTTCATCTTCCAACTCCTTTTAATACTTAAGGGAGGAAACGCAGCCAGAGGCCGAAAAAAAATGTCATGTTTGTGAATTTTTTTAAGGAAACCTATAGCATATTTTTAAATGAGGGTTTTAATACCTGAAAGTATACACATTCAGGAGTATTTTTAGTTTTTTTTATTAAAAAAAATTTAATATTAAGGTCGATACAGCAGCTTTTGTAGAGCGCTCTGAAAAAAAGGGAAATGCGGTGACCAACATTGCTCCTCCTAAATTCATCTGAAACAAAAACATTAAATATATTATTAAAGTAGATACTTAAAACTCGTACTTGTCATAGCCGTTTTTGAAAACATTGATTTTTCACAAAATGGCGGACTTTCGAACGTAAAAAAATGATTTTCGACCAAAAATTCGTCATAGTGTTGCCTATAAGAAATGAACGAAGTTAAAAAACACAAAATCCTATGACAAGTACAAGATTATTATGAATAAAATAAGCCTGCAAAAAAATCAAAACGATCGGTTCACTGAGCTTCGAGAAATCTTGGTCACCGACTTTGAAAACATGGTTTCGAGAAAAACGCGTTTGAAAATAAGCGCCAGCACTGCGCGCTCTAGAAGGCGGTTCACTCACTAGGCTATAACTTTGTAATTTTTGGAGATATCGACTTGAAATTTTCACCACATATTCTTGAGACTTAAGGCTTTAAGCAAATACAAAATTTTTGAAAAAAGAAAAGGTCTGACTGCGTTTCCCCCCTTAAATCAAGAATTTATTTTAGAAACATGACAGACAATATAATCTCATAAATATGACATTTTTTAGAAGAAAATTATTTCATCAAAAACTTACAGTGCGTTGGAGTCCAATCACCATTTTTCTTGTAGAATCATTCCATTTGTTTGTAGTTCTATTGTTCAATTCATGATACACCCATTTTAAATCTAAAATCATAATCGACTCATAAGTCTGAAACTGTTCTTTCCTGATCCTCTCATAGGTTGTGCAGAGAGTAAATACGCTCCATAGTGAATGGAAAATGAATAGAAAATATTCCGAAAATATGATCTTTATCTTACGAAACAAACTTTCAAAGCTAAATGTCATACACAATAAAAACAAATACGTGTATTGGACGCAAACGAAAATTGTACCTAACACCGCCAGGTAAACCCAAGAAAAATGTTCCTCAACCATTTCATTGATTTTATCTATTGCTAGTTGGATCTTGATTATTCTCCGAATTTCCCTTCTAACTTTTAAGATACGTTCTATTTTATTCATAACTTTTTTATCGCTTATTTTACGTAATTTAAGCAGAACCTGGTTGACGTTGCATTGAAAACTCAGGATGATTCTCATATAGCTGTACATTGCCAAATATGAAATTTCAAAAAATAGATAATATGTCATACCCGTGATAACAAAAAAATAAATGTTGTCTTGCATCCAACAAAACAACACAAAATTACCCAGTTTAATTTTGAGATTCTTTACAAATTGGCCATCAGGGTGAATATCGACCCCGGAAAGTCGTTTTAACTTCTTCGCTATATACAGAATCTCATTAGCAATGTCTATAATAATGTAAGAATATTTCCTTGAATGTAACATATAGAATATCATGCAACATGTCAACTTTCGGTATGAAAAGTTACAATATACCAGAATAATATTTTGTCCCTCTACAGTTTTTATACCGTCTAAACCTTCCAAAACTATTTGTATCGATTGAACATCTATTAAAATGAAAATGATGATGAATAATATTTTCAACACTCTCAAAATTCCCACGCAATATTTATGTTTCTTAATGATTTCAACTTTGTTCAATTTCTGGTTATAGCTGATTTGAAAGAAGTGAAACAGCCTGCACAATATATATAACACTTTAAAAATTCGCTTGAGAGATTTTCCACATTTCAAACGGGAATTATTTTTATGCGTCTTATATGTATACATTTCGAAGCTGAATGCTCAAAGGATATCTGACATTTGATATTTGATACTTGGTATAGGTTCAATACAGCAACTGAAGTTGTTGTTAATACGTGTCCATTACTTTAATCGTAATAATTTTGTTAAAAGCTTTATGAAATTTGAATGCTTACGATAAAGTAATGAGCCATTCTCAATACTCTTAACCCTTTAAACGGCTAGGTGGAAATAATTCGTAAATAGGAAAGAACTCGATGGCTCCTACTTATGTGTTTGAAAGTATAGCCGTCAAATAAAAATGAATTCGTAGGATTCTTTCACAAAATGCAAGAAGTTTCACATAAAATTTAATAATTTTTTTTTCCATTATTTATTAAATTTTTTATATGACTAGCAACTACTGTGAAGATAGCCGAAAACCTTCAGCCCAACTTTTTGCTCAATTCGCCGCAGAAATTACTGAGTGCTGAATTTGCCGCAATGAAAAAAAGAAGTCTTTTAAAAATTTAATACAAAAGAATGGAGTTAAAAAAACAAATTAGTTTCATCATCAACAAATTGCTATCAATCGTCTTTCAAACCGTAAAATGGCCGTGAAGTGAAGAAGTAAGGTCAGGAAAATGACCGGTATGAAGTTAACCCAAATTCTTTATCCCAAATTTTCAACTCAGCCCAACTTTTGAATTTGCCCTAAACTCAATCCAAAAGAAGTTTAATTCGCCGTAATTAGAAAAAAATGTTAGAAAACAACTAAAAAATATAAATACGTTAGAAAAATTAAAAATACTATATATTCATGCAAAACCAATCTCGAAAGTGTTAATAGTCACTCAAATTGTATCATAATGAAAATTTAGATATCAAGATGCAAAAGCAATTTGCTGGAAAATGGACGGATACACCATCATACCGTCAGAAAAATTTTTTTATAAAGCTCATAATGACCAAGTTATTCAAAGCAATTACTCAATTTTTTATTTGTATAAAGAATTTGAATTCTTACGATTTGTTTATTACAACTAGAAAGAAAATTAAATTTTTTTTCGAAAAGTGAAATATCACAACTCTGGTTATTTTCATCCAATTTTAAATTTGATACCTCATTTTAAAGAGCAATTAAATAAAAAACGAAGAACATTTCAGGTTTTTAAAAAAAATATACTTTAAGCATTGTTTTTCTTACTTCTTTGATTATATAACAAAATCAAAAATTCATATAGAACGATTCTCCAACTTTCTCTTGAGCAAGTTGTAAAAGTTCATCAATCGGCACGAAACTTTATAGATTTTAGTTGTATATCAAATCGAAAGTTTTTAACCTATACAGTCAACACAAATAAAACTTTTATAAATGGGGGCCACCTTGATGTATATGTATTGGTTTGTTTATTTAGTTGTGATTTGTTTGCTGTGAACAAAGAGAGAATCGAGTAAAGAGCAGCTTGGAGTTTATTGAAACTCTTGCAGCTCAAACGCATGAAATGCTAACGATTAAGTAATGCATGGCATCTTTACACTTTAATTCAGGGCTGGGCATTCTGGGCTTAGCGCCCTACCTAAACTTTTTGAGGCTATTGTAACCTCACAATTATCACATAGCGTGAAATCTTTAATGTCCCCATTCCAACATGGATTCTTATCTAGAAAATCTACTGTTACTAACCTTCTAGAATTCACATCAAAGACTATTGAGAATTTTGGAAAAGGTCTACAAACAGATGTTATCTATACTGACTTCAGTAAAGCTTTTGATGTTGTAAATCATAAGCTCTTAATTTTAAAACTAACCCTTCTCGGTTTTCCAACACCATTAGTGCTTTGGATTGAATCTTATTTATTAAATAGAACACAAAGTGTTATCTTTAACCTTGTTAAGTCAGAGGAGTTCCCTGTTACTTCCGGTGTACCTCAAGGAAGCCACCTTGGGCCTCTGTTGTTTCTACTTTTTATTAATGATTTACCATCTGTTGTAATTCATAGTAATATTTTACTATACGCTGATGATGTTAAACTTTTCCTGTCATATAAAAATGAGCAAGACTCTTTTTTCTTACAAACCGATCTTGACCATCTTTGTGACTGGTGTGAAATCAATTGCATGAAGCTTAACTTGAAAAAGTGCAAACACATGACTTTTTCTCGTAGACAACCTTCTCGAAGTTATTACAAAATAAGTGACTATACACTTGAGTTCTTAGAAGTTTTCGACGATCTTGGAGTAACTATGGACCCAAAACTTCGCTTTCACATTCATATTAATAAAGCTATAAGCAGAGCAAACAGTACTTTAGGGTTTATTAAACGATGGTCAAAAGAGTTTAATGATCCTTTCATTACTAAAACATTATTCACTTCGCTTGTAAGGCCCATACTTGAGTATGCGTCAATTGTCTGGTGTCCTAGATATGGGTGTTATATTGACGATATAGAATCAGTTCAGAAACAATTTCTTTTGTTTTGTTTACGCAATATATATTGTCATACTAACATTCACTTACCACCCTATGAATATCGATTAAAGCTTGTTAACCTACCTTCTCTAAGAAATCGTAGAATCATGCTTAATGTTTGCTGGATTTATCAACTTATACATGGATTTGTTGACAGTCCATACTTACTGAGTAAAATTTACTTTAATCTTCCTCTTCGACCAAGAAGATCTTTTGAGCTACTTTTTATGAACTTTTGTAGAACTAACTACTTGCAAAATGAACCACTAAGAAGCGCTTGCGGAGACTTCAATTCCGTTTCAGATGTTATATCTTTTAATGAAACCCTATACTCAATTAAACTTAAAATAATAGATTATCTGCAGCACCGCCACTGATTCTCAACATACTCTTCCAAGGATACGGAATTTTTACTGTTGGATGGTAATCAATCTACGCATTTACATCTGAATGGACCTGAACTTGCCGGAATTATTCCTATATAGAATTTGAGAACGATCTGCATAGTATATATATTAATATAAGTGGCTTATTAGACCAAGTTTGTCTATGTGCCTGCGTTCGTTACCTTTGTCTTAGCTTGCTAGGAACTTGGTGTGATAAATAAAAGATGAATCAAGACATCATCAGCTTTAAAATCACAGAATGAATAATATTGTATATATACTATCAGTATGGCGTACCTGGCCTTGTTTGCCTTGATACCTAACATTTTTCTAGATCTCACACTCTGATACTATGTACCACATTTCCGCTTCGAGGTGTTATATGTATATTAATATGAGTGGCCAATGAGACCCAGTTTGTCTTAGTGCCTGCGTTCGCATTTTCTTTTCGTACAAGGAAATTGGTGTGGTAAATACGACCCAATTCGTCGGATTACCAACTTGTTAAGCCAAAACTTCATTGGCTTCAAGACAGAACGATATATATTTTATACATATTCTAATTCTCGATACCACCGCCTTGGACCCTCTGGATGATTTATTATTAATTTATTTATTTTTTGTTTTATAATACCTTTATTCATACAATCTATTAGTCTGTACATTTTTAAACGCTCATACTTTAATTTACATTACGTTACAATTGAACTTATTTTACTTTGGTTTTGTTTTTGCATTTGAAATGAACTGAGCTCTTTATATTAGTATTATTGTTAGCATTATTAGTATTAGTAAAATTGTATTTTGAATTTAAATTTTAAAAATTTTTTAAATTGCTATAAAGCCTAAAAGGCTTAGCAAACAAATAAATATAATATAACACAGTCACATTTTATTTTGTCTTGTTAGCATTAGTGCGCTCTCGAATCGCGCACACTGAGCGAAATAGTTTTCACAATTAGAGCCCGAACAGAATCAAATATCGTTGCGACCGCCGATCCTCTCTGGTCGTATATCGCAGAGAATGTGTCCAGAATGATGCGATTGCGACTGACGTTTCAAAGTTGCTTTTATTTAGTATTTTTTTATTTATTTTTTCTATTTCATTTCAATGTATTGGTCTCTTCAATATTGTGTCTCTTCAATATTGTGTGAATACAACACACACAAAGAAGAAACGTCAAGACATAATAAAAACTAAGGAAATGTCTTTGAACATATCCCATTTCTAGCAAAAATATGGCAACACTAATGGCACTCAGAGAGAGAATCGTCGGTCGCAAGAGAAGAAATAGAATAGATTCTAATTGTGCGATTTATCGTTGCGGAAAAAGAGCTGCGTTTTTTTCTACATTTTGCATGTATTTTCCAACAACAAAGATCGGCGGTCGCAACGATTTTTGATTCTGTTCAGGCTCATACTTTGATTTGTAAGGGTCTATTTTCTACTTTACGTTTTTATTTTTAGCCATCGGTACACTTGATTATTTCTTCTATGAAATTAATTAATACAAGTAATATGAATGAATAACGCAAATAATCTAAATGGGTAGTATCGATGAATTATATGAAACCTTAATATAAACGAATAATTATTTTAACATTATAAAATCTTAATGTACCTATACTAATAATTAAAATTAATAATAAGAAAATAAGTTAATAATAAGTAAGTCAATGAATTATTTAAGTAAGCACGCAATAAAAAAAATTAATTATTAAAAAATTAATACAAGAATATGAATGAACCATACAAAGCATCATAAAAGGTAATATGTATGTATGAATTATATGAAATCTTAATAGGTATATGGGAATAATATAAAATTCTATAAAATAAAGAAATATATGCATAAATTTTATGAATCTACAAATCAATAGGCTAGTTTTTTTAAGAGTGCACCTAAAATATGCAGCGCAAAGCGACATAGGCCTCATAGGATCACCGTCTGCGAACGACTGAATTATATTTTCTTCTGTTGTGAGCTTTGTGCACATGTGAAAAGTTACGCTCGCAGAAAGCTCAGTTTGCTATGGGGCGCTGCTTTAATTAAAGATACTTATTATTAAAATTTCATAAAGAAAATACCTCATATCCTTTCGTAGCTCAAATGTGATATTTTAAAACTTATTTCATAGAAATCGGAATTTGGAGTTTAGCGGAAACAAAAAATGTTCACCTGAATTTTATACAGGGTGAACTGGATAGCGAGTTCAATCCAAAAACTGGTGATTCGTTGGGCCAAGACAAGAAAAAAAATCGTATGGAAGGGGGTTCTATTCTCACACCCTACTTGTTATAAGTAAAAGTATGTAAAAAAGTCCAATTTTAAGGTAATATCACTTTTGACACAATAACTTTTAAAGTATAATAGCTACGTCAGATCAAAAACCAGTTTTGAAAATATAATTTAACAATTTGAGTAAAAAATAAAACCAATTGAAGTTTTCTTGTGCGTTAAAGAAATAAGAGTGGATCCAACTCAAAAAATATTTTTTTTTTCACAAAAATTATTAGTTCGAGTGCGATTTTCTCGAAATTTTATTCAACAAAAAAATTTATTTTATAACGTCGTTTTATACTCTCAAATGTTCTCTAAAATTACGTCGTACAAATTCTTTACCTCCTATTAACAGATCATCTGATTTTAGAGTTTTAAATTGTGCTCAAAATACCTATGTAAAGCTAAAAAAACTCACAGCCAAATGGTGTAACCAATAAAAAATCACATGAAGAGTAAATGCTTTTATTTATTATTTTAAAACTTGCTTAAAATGCTGATTATGTGCATCAATGCATGCCCGAGCCCTTTTCACTAATTCTGCATCCATCCACATATGCGATAAAGTTGTACGCATTTGTTGCGATGCTTCATTAATTCTTGCTCGTAACTCGTGAGCAGATTGAATTTCTTTGGAGTACACCATACCTTTCATCGTTCCCCAGACACAGAAATCTAAAGGTGTCAGATCCGGGGATCTAGCAGGCCAAGGATACGTACCATTTCGACCAATCCATCTCTCACCAAATCTTTCATTAAGGAAGGAGATAACTTGCCGGCCACAGTGACATGGTGCTCCGTCGTGTTGGTAAAACATACCACGCCTTTGTGCTAACGGAACATCTTCTAGCATGTGGGGCAACTCTCCCTGCAATCCTCGGAGTTAAGACGATGTGGCAGAATATGGGGCCCTATTTATTGCGATCCAAGAACTCCAGTCCATAAGTTGAAACTGAACCTCCTATAAAAAGATTTTTTGTAAGCTCAGTTTCAAAGAAAAATTGTTTCTTACCGTATCTTACGTACATATGTATATACTTATCTTCTGTTGTTTAAAATCATTAAAAAGAAATAAACAATATTTCTTTCACAAATATTTTATAGTTTTTTTTTTATGACAATTTGAATTTTCTTAGTATCTAAAATATTTTTAATATTTATTCAAACTTAATTTTAATTTTCTATTAAAATTATATTATTATATATTTGTACAGTATTCAAAGAGACTCGAATCCTATATGGAGAGACGAGTCGTGTATTCTCATTACGTTCTCCCTCTCACTTTTCGTGTAAGTTCCCAGCAGAAAAGTGGACCAAATTTGAAATAGTTCGGAACTAGTTCCAAAAAGGACCAGTATTAGTTCCACTACAATACCCTTTAACATTGAACGAACTGACGCTTTTTGCGGGTTGATGTCATAGGAAAAGACAATTGTCCCCAGAAACACTCCTTTTTCCCCATATTTGAACTAGTTGCATTAGGAACATTTTTAAACTGGTTGCTTTCGCAGTAGCCGGAAAGTGGTTCTTTTTTGACTAGTTTTAAAGTGAACATATTAAAAGTGTAAAAATTTAGTGCAACGGAAAGGTCCTAAAGATCTCATTTGTACCATCTTTTCCATCCACATTTCAGAAAACATTTTGTATATAAACATTTCTTTTTTTTTATTATTTTTTCTTGTGCGCAGCAAATTTTAAAAAGTAGCCAGAACGCGTTTATTTTTTTCAGCAATACTTTTGAAAATAAAAACAAAAATAACTGTTGTACACTGAACGCCTTTTGTACTTTTTCAGAACTACTGCGAACTGCGCTAGAAATGAACTAGTTCACTATTTCAATTGACTCCAAAATAACTGCTGGGTTATTAATCACTTTCATTTATTGTAAAAGTTAGTAGTATAAGATTATCCATCAATGAATAAAGTCTTAATGGATCTTAACAGTTCTGGTTTAAGAATTCAACTCATGCGGATACGTGACGATTCCTTTCATTTCACTCTACCCGCAAACCGCGTTAAAGAACTTCGTTTTAAAAAAAAAACCTAGTCAAATAATAAACTTTTATTATTCATAGGCTTACAAATGGCTAGGAAAATTTTCCGTTTGAAGTGACCTAGATTTCGTGAATGATTCGTGTTTGCCAACAACTTGTTGAGTGCTTTCAGTAGGTCGGTATCTATCACAGAATTTATTTCCAAGTTTCTATTTGTTTTCTTTTAGACATGTTGAATCTCCAGTTTTTAAGTGTAACAATAAAATCAGCTGTCGGCATTTTATACCCCATTTCAAGGGTTTGTTTTGAAAAAGGGTTTCTTCGAAATAATTATATGTACTCGAATTAAGTATACATAAATATTGTGATGCTGATGACTTTTCCTCGTCATAATGTACCTGTTGAGCATATGCAGCACAAATATGTACGAAGTAAAATATGTATACGAACCAAGAAATTGAGAAAAACAATCAGTTTCATCATGGTGACAATCTACTGACAAAAATTGGGGTTGATTTCCATGTCTATTTACCTTTGATGAAATTTTCTTAGATAACATGCAACATTTAGTTTAAAATTACTCCAGAAAAAAACCCTTAACTTAAGAAAATCTTCAATAAATAGTAAGATTTCATAATGAGGAAAAATCATTCGGGAGTTAAATAATACTGTGGAAAAAAATGATTTAAGTCCCACTTAAACCTGTATGACACTTAATTTTTTTGTCCAATTTTAAAATCTGAAAACAAGTGGCGCGTGCTCAAGACAAGTGCATTGTGCAAGAATAAGATAGAAATACATTCGGTATCAAGAACCAATTTTGATAGTTCAGCAACGTTGCTAGTTGGTGCCGATTTTTTTTTTTTGTTTTTTTTTTCTTGTAAGCAGCTACACCAAAAACACGTGTTGTATATTTAAATAAAATTGTTTTCAACTGAACAAGAAAATTGTTGATAACGTCCATTAAGAAATCATCATGTCAAAAACAATGCATTGAAAATGCTCTCCTTCTGACATTTTTCTCTCAGATTCGTGCCTACTGTATGATTACACGTTCAGACTAATTGAATTTTTGCTTTCGTAAACTACTCTAGTTTAATTTTCAATAAAAAAAAACGATTCGCTCATTTAAGTATCATACAAGTAAAAGACCCTTTATTTAGAATTATTATTTAAAAAGTTATAATGACGATTTTCTTGTTTACAAAGAGAGGTTACTTTCCGATAACAAACGTATCTTTTATTTATTTTAATTTAAACAAACATTGTTTCAATTATTTCACGAGAGTTTAAAAAAAACGCAGCTTCTTGACAACCGAGTTCTATCCGACTGACTGCTGACTTATTCGTTGTTGTTCGTGTTCGTTGAAGTTGTCGTTGCCACCTTTTAGTCGGCCTTTCCGATGCTTCCTCGTATCGTAGTTGCTGTTAGTCTTCGTTGCTGGAATCTCCAGAATCTTCGGAATCGATGAACGGCAATCTACAATAAGGCTTTAGTTTGTCCGAAGCATAAACGGATGAGTAATGTCGCTGTTTTCTAAGTGAACCAGGCAAGTCCTCGATTACATATCGATCTCGTCCCAAAGCTTTTGTTACTAAAAAGGTACCCTTGTAACGCGGTTCGAGTTTCCTTGATGTGCCAGAACTGACTGGTTCGTTCTCAGCTAGGACTAAATCACCTTCTTTATAGACTGATGGTGGCGCATGAGTTTTATCGAATCTCTGTTTGGCTTTAGATCGTTCGCTGTGGACACGCTTGGCTGCTTCGGTTCGGATTTGTTGTAGATCGTCTGGTTGCCACTCATCGTTTGTTTGCAAAGATAGAATAAGTTTGTTTTGCAGTATATCGGCGTGGTTGAAGACTAAATAAAAGTTGTTGCGGCGTTTGTAATGTTGTTTTGTTTTTCATGCTGTTAATTGACCATTGAATATTTCGTAAATTGTCATCCCAGCGTTTATCTTCAGTTGTCATCGGGAGAATCATCGATAAAATCGTTCGATTCGTACGCTCTGCATGTGCGTTTGCACGCGGTGTTCTTACGGCATTTAAGATATGTTTTATGTCATGGTTCTTACAATAAAGTTGAAATTCTTTGGACGTGAATGCGGTACCCCGGTCAGTCACCATTCGTGTTGGGACACCAAAATAACTACTGACTTCGTCTGAAATAGCAAGTACATGTTTTGTTGCTGTGCTTTTAACGGCAAGTACGATTGTAAACTTGGGAAATGCGTCAACAAGCACAAGTATATGTTCGTTTCGCTAACTACTTTTGGGAAACGGGCCTAGATGATCGAGGTGTATCGTTTTAAAAGGTATCGGTTCAATGTCGTCGTAGTGGTACTCCCCTTCTTTTTTACCGCCAGGAATCTTGTTATATGCACATTCAATGCAGGAATTTATGAACGATTTTATATAATTTCGCATACGCGGGAACGAAAAATATCGTTTTACCTTTTCCATCGTTTTGTCAACACTAATATGACCAGCTTTATTGTGGCAGTCAAAAACGATTCGCCATCGCAATGCCTTTGGTACGACCCACTGCTTAACTTCACTACCCTTATTTTTGCGGTACAAACGACATCGATCTTCAACGTATTCTTCCTTAGTTTGCTTATCTTTTGAACGTAGTTTTTCTATAATTAGCTTGATTTTTGCATCTTGAAGTTGCATACTGAACTTCCAATCCGATTCCACTAGATCTACTTTGTCGATGCGCAGTGAAGCTGTGTCCATGTCAACCGAGTTTTCGTTTGGATTGCGGCTAAGTGCATCTACATGAGGCATTCGTTGACCAGACCGGTGTTCAATGTTAACGTCGAAATCTTGCACTCGGAGCCACCACTTGGCAATTCTAGGGATTAATTCCTTCTTTTCCATGGTCGTTTTGATTGCACTACAATCCGTGATGATTTTCATTTTTTTACCCGCAATGTAGTACTAAAACTTTTCCAAAGACTCTACCACCGCAAGTGTTTTGTTTCCAGTTCGTAACTGTGGTAGTTCTTCTCGTTGCTGCTTGTCGATAGGCTGTAATATGCGACTGGCTTCCATTGGTCTTCTTCCTGCTGCATGAGCACGCCGGCCAATCCTACTGAGCTCGCATTTGTGTGTAGTTCATGTACAGCGTCCACACGGTATGACGTCATAACAGGCTTCTTAACGAGAGCATTCTTCAAACAAATCATCGCAGTATCCTGATCTGAATTCCATTTGAAAGGCTGGTCTTTACGCAAAAGTTTTCTCAACGGTTCAGATATTATTGCATAACCTAGGACGAATTACCGAAAATAGCCCGTTAAGCCCAAAAATTGACGAACTTCCGTCAAACAGGTTGGTGTTTTAAAATTACGCACGGCCTTCGTTTTGATTGACCCAGGCTTATCCCTTGAGGTGAAAGTTCATGACCTAAAAATTGAACCGTTCGTTGACTACCTATTAAGATGTCGTCCATATAGTGCAACATGTCGTCTTTTTGTGTTCTTTCTTGTATTTTTGCCATTACCCGTTGGAAAACCGCTGCCGCATTCTTGAGCCCGAATGGCATCCGTTTGAATTCATATAGCCCAGTTGTCGTCACGAAAGCTGTAAATTTCCTGCTACTTGGTTCGATAGGGATTTGGTAATAGCCGCTGTTTAAATCGAGAGTCGTAAAATATGTATACTGAGCCGCCTCTTGCAGCCGTTCCTCAATATTTGGCATTGGATACATTTCTTTTTTGAGGAGCCGATTCAAATGCCTATAATCTACGCAGAGTCGATCTTGGCCATTCTTCTTTTTTACTAATAGAATTGGGCTCGCATAATCAGATTTAGAACCCGTTATTATGTCGTTCTCTAATAGTTTGTCAGTCACTAGTGCTTTTTTCGGCTCAGGTACACGGTAAGGTCTTTGAGCAACCGGTTCCTTAAAATTTACCTCGATTTTCATCTCAATCAAATCTGTCTTTCCTATGTCAGCCAACCCGTCTGCAAATACATCACGCTTATCATTAATTAGCTGTAGCAAACTAAAACGAACACTTTCGTCTTCCACATCGCAATTGATATCGTTCAGTGGTTATAAGTCGTTTTGGCTTATCGTTGCTGACTTGATTTACATTTGTAGTTTTAATATTAGAAGAAAAAGTTACCTCACCATTGCTTACTGTTACGCTTACGTCTTTGCTTGAAAAGAATGCATGACCAAGCAGGATATCAGATGTTAATAAATCATCTTCGGCTACTAATGCATCAATTTCCAGCATCACCTCATCAACTTGCAGATTCACCTTAATTTTCTCGTTAGTGATTCGTGTGCCACCGCAGATTCCTTTAATTTGCATTATAAACTTTTCGGCTTGCAAACTATGCTTTCACGTATGGACCGACGTACCATACGACAATCACTCCCGGTGTCTATAAATGCAACAAGCTCTTTACCGTTTACCGGTGTCTATAAATGCACCAAGCTCTTTACCGTTTACATGCACAATTTTTTCGAATAAATCTTTCTTTTTCTCGCAATAAATTTTTTTCACAGATGCACTTTTTCCGCAGTTTTCAGGTTGACCTCGCGGATGAACTTTTTGGCAATCTACGCACCGACGACGACGTTGAGGTTTAGGAAAGTTGGTCGAAATGTGCCCTTTTTCGGATTAATTATGACGCCGTGTGGCGTCCGTGGCGTTGTTGGTTAAAGTGCGTGGCCGCTATGTCAAAGAACCTTAAAGACCCAGGTTCGAACCCCAGCAGCAACAGAAAATTATTTGAATTAAAATAATTTTTCTGTACGGCCGCCACCTCTCTGCAGATAATGGCAAGCCTCAGAGAGTAATCAAAATGCCATGTAAAGCTTCTTGAGAACGAGAACATTCCGTTCATCGCCGTTCAGAGTCGGCGTTAAGCATGTAGGTCCGGTTCTCGGTCAATTGTGTACAAACTTAATAACACGCACAACACAATTGATCATAAGAAGCTAGGTCAAAGTCCTTTTAAGGGCTGAAATGGCCAGTTATTTATTTTTATGTGTTTTTCACTTTGGTTACACTTTGAGGGTACTTTATTTCGTTTGTTTTCGAATTTTTTTCGTAATTCACATTACGCCCCGCGGTTGGCAAGTTTTTTAAGTATTCATCGAAAGTTTCGTGCATATTTTTCATTGTACTGAATTTTAAAATTGCAATTGCTGCCTGCAGTTCACGGTATTTGAGCCCTTCTCGCGTATACTTTATTACCGCCACCTCACTTAAACCATATCGTTTTCCCAAAGCACCGATACGGAAACAGTAGTCTACCACTTTTTCCCCTTGTTTACGCGTGGCGTTGGCCATTTTAAAATTAACGTCCGCTTCATCAAGGTTTACGCCAAATTCAACCACTAAGCAATCGCAAAGTCTCTCCAATTGGACAATAAACTCTGAGACCCATCTAACCATAATCGCGCAACACCTTTCATTCGACTATACACAGCTAAAAGTGTACACTTCTCGTCCCACTCATGAGCACTTATCGCACTATTTACGCGCTCGACAAACTGTTCCGCCGTCAGTGAGAGTTCATTCGTCGGATCAAATTCGGGAATAGTCTTAGAAATATCTTTAACCGAATACTTATTACGCGACACCGAAACGTTTGAAAGCTCATGATGAATAGCTGTAGCTGGAGTGCTAACACGAGGTGGTTCTACATTTTCTGAAACGCTATGCACGCTTGAAATAGCGCATACAAGATCAGCCATCATGTTCTTCAATTCTTTTATTTGATCTTGTACTGAAGGAAGCACTTCTGCCTCATCTGTACCTAAATGATCACACAAGCGTTGCACCAACTCACTTTTACCACCTGTTGTTGGTAATTCATTTTCACGAAGCAACTCATTGAGCTGCTGAATATTCATCGACGTTAGTTTAACCATGTTGCTGCTAGAATTGTTTATTATTGTTATTTACCTTAAATTGCTTTATTTACGTACATTTGTTTTGTTTTTGTCTCGTCGTTGACACTTTGCAACCGTTTTCTTTGTTGTTTTCGTTATTTTGTTTTTTGCACGCACTCGTTTATTTTCGTGACCGTTTATTACTCGTTACTTACTTACGCATTACTGCGTTGCGTTTTCTTTAGCTTTACTTTCTGCTTGTTATGTGTTACGCTGCTCTTATTGCTTATTTCTTTTTGTTTCGTTCAAATATACCGTTTCGTTTATACCGCAGGGAATTTTGTCGCACCAGGCTTCGTTTTCGTTCAATTTCCCCACGACGCTTCGTTCACTTTTGAAATTTCGAGAACGTTTTTCTTCACTAAACTAATATTGAAAATTTCCGCCGATTTTAATGCAAATTTTCACATTTGCATTTGTTTAATGCCTTTTTTATTTAACATATTTATATTTTACTACCGGCGCGAGCACAAATACGTTTGGATGGATTGCATCCCACTTCTGAGTTAAAAGACCCTTTATTTAGAATTATTATTTAAAAAGTTATAATGACGATTTTCTTGTTTACAAAGTTAAGTTAATTTCCGATAACAAAAGTATCTTTTACTTATTTTAATTTAAACAAACATTATTTCAATTATTTCACGAGAGCTTAAAAAAAAAGCAGCTTCTCGACAACCGAGTTCTATCCGACTGACTGCTTCTTCGTTGTTGTTCGTGTTCGTTGAAGTTGTCGTTGCCACCTCTTACAGGCTTAACAATTACACTTCTAACAGTTTCTACTTCCAAGATACTGGAACTACTTCTACTTTCAAGATATTTCAAGCCACTTCTGAATATAAGTTCCAAATTTTCTCGCTCGATGATACGTCGAAAGTACGTGTGAAAGCAAGTTAACAATAATTTTGAGCGAGCTTTTGTTTCTTGCTTCACAAGAAGCTTTCTGGAGCAATTTATCGGGGTAGTATAACCACGTATGAGCCTCGCAAATGGTTTTGAGTCGAGGCTGAGACGAGTAGCCTCTCCGAAAATTATTATCCTTGTGAGTGATAATATTTTTCTCCTTCGAGAATACTTCCAAAGTACTTGTAAAGGCTAGTTACCAATATTTGTTAGCGAGTTTGTATTAATTGTTTCGTGAGAAGTTCATACGAAGCACCTTAATGATTTTATTTCCAGTATGAATTAATACGGTATTTAATAGATTGGCCCAGTGAATATCGTATTGGATGTGTTTAAGTAATGTGTTTGGGAAAAATAATTCTATTATGCGGTTCGATAGGTCCTTGGTTTCTTAAAGAAAAATGCAATTTTTTGTCAAGAATAATTTTGAACTCCCAACGATTTAACTCTTCTTTTAGATCGAAAAACTAATAGCATCATTTTATAAATCCCTGCACATCACTTCACGCTGCGTTGTTGAAATTCTCAATTTATAAAAGGCAAAGCTTCACGCCGTGATCTTCAGCGTTGAGTAACGCAATAGCGTAGTGAAAACAGTACAAAGTTCGCATTTTATAAAACGCTGCACTTGAAATTCGTTCACTTGCTGTTTTTCGAATTCGAGCTGCCGTTAGAACGAATAAGTTGGCATTGAAAGGGTAATAACTGATTGTTTCACTCATATATTCTTAAATGTTTACATATATCGTTTGAATATAGGTTAAAGACAGCAACAACGAACCAACATTACAAGTATACATTCAAGTTTCATCACATATTACTAATCGACGCACGAAATTGTTTCGATCAACGGTTAGATATGGCTAAATATTCCTCAGAATCACGAGCTCGTTGTCTTTTTTGTCAATTGTTAACACGCATCTTCCAACCATGTTTTTTAACACCCAAATTATCGTGCAAAATGGAAATCACCGAGCAAGTTGATATATTTACAGCCTTAACTATCTCATACACATTCACTTTCGGAGTATCTAAAACGATTCATGGATTCTGTTGATCACGGACTATTTCAAACTCGAAATTCGCTTTTTTCATTGTTACAAAAAATAACAAAAGTTAAACGAAGTAAACGAATAACTCACAAGCTCATTGTTTGAAGGATCTCATAAAAATTATTTCGATTTGAGCCAACGATTCCATCTGTGTGTCCAAATAAGGACAGATTGAACAGCCCAGTATAAAACTTTTGAGAGCTTCGTATAGGTTTAAGCGAAGCATCTTTTCGAAGTTTAGTTCGCAAACAGAGAGCGAGACTGTCATACGAGAGCAAACCTTAAAGATTCTCGAAATTAACTTCGAATAGGCTTCGCCTAAGTGTTTAAGAGGGAGAGGAACAGTTTCTCTCAATAGCCTCTTGAAAGTTCAATTCTTAGTTGAGATCATGGTATAATAATACAAGGTAGCATTGACAATTACTTGGGAAACCATCTTTTGTCAAAAAATATGCTCAAAAAAAGAGAGCTCACAATCCGCCATTAAAAACACAAACAATGTTGAAAAAAAACAACAACCAGCAACAACAATCAGCAGCTGCAGATGCATTTTCACAAAAAGCTGTTTTTGGCAGGAGACGTTTTCTTGTAGAAGAGAAAATAAGCAGTTGTCAATGCTACCTTATATTATTATACCATGGGTTAAATGTATAGAGTTTTTCGAACTTGCACTTGCACGTGTGGACAATATGTTAATGAAGTATTTAACTAATGGCCGTATTAGTAATTACCATTCAATCCATAGAGTGTATCAACAAAGGAATAGGGTTACAAAGGCTAGCCGCTTGACAGTTTTATACATTGAAATTCATACATTATCTCCAATGCTTACAAAATTTTAAGAAACATGCAAGCAATTGTTTGTTAAATTAAAAAAAAAATCTACACCTCTTGTTGATACACTCCTGTGATAAAAAAATACCCAACAAACATTTGGTCTTCCAGAAGGTAATATTTTGAAATTTATAGATGTATATAAATCCATATCGCTTCTAATGCACTCGTGCATGGAGGTTAAATACTTTGTTCATTTTAGTTGTTTCGATAAAGCCCCCCTGCTAAGAACTTTATCGAGGATTACACATATCCGCGTAGTGAGCTCGTGTCGGTTCCTCTGTCAAGTGCACCGCTGCGAAGCATTTTATATAGGTTCTCCAATTCTCTAGGCTAACTAATTTGAACTTGTGACCGCAAGCCTTATCGAAGCTATTTTTGTGAAACTCATCATTCGCGTGTAGCAGCAGGTGTTGTGGCAGTTTATACTGTATGATGCATAAATTCATTGTACGACGGCGCACAGTGTGACGAGCCCATATAGCGAGTGGACAAAAATAGAAGGAGTTATCCTAGAATCATGAAATTTTGTAAAAATGAGTTTTACGATGAAAGAATTATTTTCACAAAATTTCGTTCAAATTGAATGAATGGCACGCCTACCTCCGATATAACCGAAATCGGTAATATGATATAGTTCCCCAAACTATTATCCTAGATCAACAAAATTTGGTACTCATAGTTTGTTTAGAGTTATAAACAGCTGGTGTGAAAATTAACTTAATCGGTTCACTAATATGACCACCTCCCTTATAACTGAAATCGGTAATCAGGTAATTTACACAAAAAATTACCCCAGATCATTTAAATTTACTACACATAGTTATTTTGTAGCTATAAATAGCTGGTGTCAAAATTAACCAAATCGGCCGACTAGCACGCCCATCTCCCATATAACTTATTTTCCAGTATGAACGTGAAGGGCATTTTAGCAAAAACAAGATTCAGATAATTTTCCATTACTCCTTTTTTTTGGCTTTTTTGATGATAAAGTGTTTTATTTGAAAGTTTTATTAAACAAATTAATTTTTTTTTTTTAAGTTCGAGAAAGTTTTTTTTATTTTTCATATAAAATTGCTTATTTTCGACAAAACATGCTTCAGAAAAGTCTTTATTATTGAATTTCGGCAAACCAAGTTTTGGGAACATATTTAGGAAGTGTTGATATTACACATATTAAAGTTTAAAAAATAAACAAAAATGTTTTTTTTATTTTATTGAGTTTTGAACTTTGTGAAAAATTTGGTTTTTTTTCATATAAAATTGCTTTGATATAACGCATAGGCGTTAAGTCGTTATTATTGAATTTCGGCAGACCAAATTTTGGATACATATTGAGAAAATGTTGGTATTACACATACTAAAATTAAAAAAAAAAACAAAAATGACTTTTTTTATTTTATTGTGTTTTGAAATTTGTGAAAAAGTTGTTATTTTTTCATACAAAATTGATTATTTTCGCAAAAACATGCTTCAGAAAAGTGAGCATAAAGTCCTTATTATTGAGTTTCGGCAAATACAAATTTTGGAAACATGTTGGGAAAGTGTTGATATTCAACATACTAAAACTAAAAAAAAAACAATAATGCTTTTTTTTTGTTATTTTTTTTCAAAGTTTTGGTTTTTTTAGTTTTCTAGAACCTGTCCTTAGTTATGCAAAAATTTTTTTACGTTTGCTTTTAATTAAAAATTTTTTGCTAAAACACATAAAATATATAAAAATGAATTTTTTTGCATATTTTTTATACTAAAATTTACGCCTTATTTAGATATATACAGTGTCAAATTGTAAAAAGAAGAATTTCATCATCTTTTCAAGTCAACTTTTAAAGAGTGGCATGTCCGTAATTGAAAAGATATCACAAAGTCCTCTCACAAGAAGAATATTAATACTCTTAACTATTATTCTGCATACTTAGATTTATAAATTTATGTCTTTTTTTACGTAAACTATTTTTGTCCGCACTCGTTACACTGTTCGGCGTCAGCTTGCAAGAACAAGTATTTTCGTGGGACGTCGGTGTTGAAATCAGCGCCAACATTTTTTGTCATATTAGATTGAATCCAAGGGCGTCCACAGGCGGGGCACTTGCCCCTCCCTCAACTAAAAAATTTTATATATTTTTATTTTCTATGTGTATATGTAACATTTTTGTTTATATGTTACAAAGTTTTATACTCTTAAGTTCTGATTTCTTATACTATGTTTACATTACCTCGAAACTACACAGTTAACTTTGAAATTGGATACTTAACTGCATAGTTTCCCATACAAAATCCTAACTATCTCGCAAAGCAGTTAAGTTGAAACTGCGAGCTAAACCATCTCATTTTGCTATGCAACACTGTGTTTTCATCAAGAACAAAAGGAAATTAAAAAAATGACAAGGAAATGTCACATAAAAAACGCAAAAAAATATTTGAAAAGAATTCCTTTTCTTTTGATGATTCGGTCAAAGACCACCAGATTAGAAAACACTTCCTGCTGATGATGAACAAAAAGTCCTACAAGGCTTTTATCACATATATTGTAATATTTTTAATTTTTTTATTTTGCATGAAAATTAAATTTTCAATATGTCTCAAAATTATGTGAATCAACGAAAAATTAACGTCAAATAATGACAAAGTTAACTACGCTACTGGCAGTGTAAACACCAGAAACAGTTACCGAACTATTATAGCCAAACTGCATAGTTCAATGTGTAATGTCAACATGATATTAGGTGGTACGAAACTTAGTTTTATCTGAGTTTTGTCACTTTTTGTTAAGATTTCATTAAATACTTATGTGCATTGTTCATATAGCAAATTTGAGTAGTGCTACGACACGCTCCGTTACGTTTGCATAACCAGCCCTGAGTAACGATCAACATCCGATTTTGTTCTCTAATTATCGTGTGTTGTGCAACTTTTGTTTTTATTAATTGTGTTGTATATGTGGAGTCTAAATATAATTTGAGAAATCAACACGAAGTTCTTTGATGTGTGAATGGTAAAGTGTATCAAAACTCTGTACCTCCCAAAAGTTTCGAGGCGGCCCGCAACCTTTGTTAAAAACAATATTGATAATTTTATACAAAGTGTCAACGCACTTTGCCAAAGGGAGCTAGAGACGTGTCGGTTTCAAAAAAGCCACTAAGTCCTGTCTGAGTCCGTTGTCTAGTCGTCTGAGTCTAACGATGTCTGAGTCCTTATCTAACTAGACTCAAAGTGAGAGCAAAAATAACTTACTCTCACCGAGTATTAGTTTACTTGAAATGAGAATTAAATCATATTCATCCGAAGTCTAGCTACTGTCAATTATTTTTACTAATCAAAATCTAATCTGTTCTTATATATAATTTTGTATATAATTTTATATATAATTCTGTTCTTATATATAATTGTAATAAAATATATAATAAATAAAAAATATATAATAAAATAAAAAATACCAAAAATAGACATAAGTAATACACAAAATAATTTGTAATAAATAACTGTATGATAAAAAATAAGTAGCGATTAAAAATAAATAAAGAAGAAACTTCGAGAAATAATAAATAATATTCTATAAATAGTAAACAATGCATAATAAGTTATAATAATGAATAAAAATAAAAATTAAACAGATAATTTTCTGTCTGAAATAACAAAATTGTTTGAATAAATATAAACAAAAACCTAGCTCATCAAAAAAAGAGAATGAGGTTTAATGAATAAAAAGTTGGATATTAGGATAGGATTTTCCCATTGCTAAGTGGGAGCTTAACAATAGGAACTAAGGAAGCCGAAAAAATATAAAAAGATATTCAACCCGTGAAAAAAGTGGAAAACGACCTATTACCTAATGCCTGGTTAAAGCCGTGTAGGCGCGTGGGTTTCCTTTAAGAATTCTTTTCGCTTACCACCAATTAAGCTCATCAGAAGGATTTAAAAATAAAAATTATTCTACCGACCCTCTATAGACTGAATGTTACACATTCGAAAAAAACTAAGGCTAATCAAAAGAAATTTTTAAAATTATAATAAACATTCACGTCTAATTAAGGTACTATTATCGTCTAGAGTGCTAAAAATTAACATATGTGACCCGGTCTACGAAAAGGGACCTTCGGTGTGAAAATATCATTTTTCACTTTTTTGGCGATTCGGATAGACTAATGTGTGCTCTTTCTAATGGCGCAAAGCAGAAGTTTCCAACTCGTAAAGAACTCGTATTAATTGACTAAGAAATACAAAGACGCCATTCAGTGTGCGACAATTAAACGTTTACAAACAGCTGTTTTCTCGAAAACTTGTTTTTACACCGAAGGTCCCTTTTCGTAGACCGGGTCACATATATTCAACAATTTTGTTTCCCTTTCTTTATTATATATGGTTATCAAACATTTTACAGTATTAAACAGTTCTTGAAGATTACGAAAAAATTTTTTTATTTTATTTTCTATTAATTGTACATTTAATATAGGGCGCTGAAATTGTTCTTTTCGAAAAAACACTGCTGCTAAAAAAATGGCGGACATTTGAAAATGTTTTTCAAAAATCGCCTTTTTTTCAACCATTTTTCAAATTCAAAAATTTTATATATTTTTTTTTATGGTCAAATTGTGGTAAACTATACACAGGATATAAAAACAAACAAAATGCTGCAAAAATTATTAATAACGGCATGGTAGATCCGGAGATTAACTGTCCGCCACTTAAAAAAACCTAAACTCGAGAAAAATGCGTGTAAAGTTTTTTTTACACCTGCGAGCCGAGAGCGCGCTTCAATTGAGTCGTTATATCTCGGCACTGGCTTCGAATTTCGATTTAATATTTAGGACAGTTAAAGGTATAAATAATCTAAAAATGTAAAAAAACAAAAATTCATTTTTTAAAATTTCTAGACGGTAATAGTACCTTAAAAAAACATTAAGTATGTTGCTCTGTTCATAACTGAACGAGCATTCAAGAAAAACGAATATAAAAAATTTTCGAAATACAAACACAAGATTATCATGCACTCTTTTAATAAATTATACACACACACACACACACATTCATATGAACAAAAGAAAAAATGAAAAAAGCTATTTTAAATGATAATAAAATAAAATAAATACCTTGAAAATATCTTTTTCAGTCTGCACGGATTTTTAACTATATTTAAAAACGAACGACAATTATTTTAAATATTTTTAAATGCATTTAATAAATGTAAATATGATTTTGTAAACTAAAAGTTCGTTATACTGGAAGTTAAATTGAAAAATATGAATTTTTTATTAAACGTGCACACCAATGCATACCTTTGTCCCCCCTCGACAAATTCCTGCAGACGCCCATGATTGAATCGTCGTAAAATATTATGATTTCTTTGTGATGATTCGCAGAAAAATAAATAAAATACGAAACGAAATGATGAAAAAAGCTTATGAAATTGCCAAGTTGTTGAACAAAATAGGGACTCGAAATTGTTGTTGCCCGCTATGATTCCACCAGAATCAGCAGTTGCAGCAATTATACCATCAGTTTGCATTTATAACATTGATTATGTCAATAGCGTTTGTATGTGAGTGCAATTGTTCATTTTCGTATTTTGCCTGCGGTTCAACAAGTATATGTCTATTGAATTTAATTCATATGCATTACGTTTTATAGATAATAATAATGCCGCCAGCTGTGGCAATAGCACAATGGAATGTCGCAATGTCGATGACAAAAAAATTTTGCGCACAAAAGAAACAAATCTTGATATAAACACCGAATTCTGTTCTTGTTTGAGGAAATGAGTGGATACATCATCAAATAACTAATATGGCATTAAAGGATCTGTTGGCATTGATAAACACAGGAAAACTGTTGCCACAAGATCCACGAACGCTTTTAGAGACTCCGCCAGAGGTTGTCCTTACCAATATTAGTGAATATGTTCAATATTGGCACCACGGTCTGGAGGTGCATGAGCAAAACAATGCGAAGTAATCTATACGAACATGTGAGCCTTTGGCGTCATTTCGTGTTCTAAATTGTTGATTACAAGACGTTTAACGGTTGCTCAAAAATTCATTTCACTTATAAAAATACACTATTTTGTGTGCGAAAGGTGATCAGGTGTCGGTATTTATATAACTTTTTGAGCCTTTGGTGGGCCAAAAGTACTGATCGTACAATGTTGATGTTAGCACTTGTTGGCCTGCTTGATCCTCAATGCGACAAAAATTCATATTAGAACTCTCTAACTTATATAAATTTTACACAATTACATGAAATATAAAGCCAACATTTGATGTTTTTGTTTGCTTGAACTTGCTACCTTTTTATCGACAGTTTCCGGTTTTATCGACAAAACCATAAAATTTGTATGGGATCAAAAGTAATTGGGGTCGGTCATACATATTAACCCTGTCCGGCACTCTCTTAAAGGTCATATGCTCAGGTGTATGGAATAAATAAACAAAAACCATAAAATTTGTATGGGAGCCCCCCTAAGGAGTGGTCGAAGGGAATAGGTGTCAAATGAAAAAATGCTCCTTTTGCAAAAGTAATGGGGGTCAGTGATAAATATTAACCCTTTCCGGCACAAAAACCATAAAATTTGTATGGGAGCCCTCCTAAGGAGTGATCCGAGTGAAATACAAAAACCATAAAATGTGTATGGGAGCCCCTCTAAGGAGTGGTCGGAGAGAATAGGTGTCAAGGGCAAAAATGTTCCTTTTGCAAAAATAATGGAGGTCGGTGATACATATTAACCCTCTCCGGCACAAACACAATAAAATTTGTATGGGAGCCCCCCTAACGAGTGGTCGGAGGGAATAGGTGTCAAAGGCAAAAATGTTCCTTTTACAAAAGTAATGGGGGTCGGTCATACATATTAACCCTCTCCGGCACTCTCTTAAAGGTCATATGCTCAGGTGTATGGAATAAATAAACAAAAACCATAAAATTTGTATGGGAGCCCCCCTAAGGAGTGGTCGGAGGGAATAGGTGTCCAAGGAAAATATGCTCCTTTTGCAAAAGTAAGGGGGGTCATGCGCTCCAGTGAAGTGTTTGAAAATCGTGCTTATTTATTTATTTTTTATTTTGCTGATGGATAACACAAACTATTATAAAATAGCACACACTTTTGAAAACAATACTCCACTATTGTCGGTGGTGGCAAGTTAATGTGGTCTCCTTAAATGAGAGCAATATTGGTAAAAAGATCGTTAACTTCTCCATACATCCAAGGTCGAAATGAATTAACAGCAATATCTAATCAAAGCAATGCGGATGCGAAGTGTCCTGTTTGCGAGGGAAGGTGTTTCCACAACCTTCTCCGTTTTTGGAGGTTTTTATGGAAATTTGTCTGATATAAATTTTTCTTAAATTCTCATATTAAAAGAACCTTTCATCAGTTCATCAGTAGTGTATCCATCTATTCAAATCAATATTCAAGCATCAAAATAGGTTTGTGCTCTTGTACTGTTCCAGCTGTCTGCAGTAGATGACAACTTATTTTCTGTATTAAAACTTCTACCAAGCGCCACTTCAGCTGATAATAGAAATAACTGACAATCCATTCATTCCTTGCTCATCTACTTTTGTTTACAAACAATAGAAAATCAAGCGAAGAAACAACCCTGACCACATACACTCACACACTCACATACACACCTAGTAAACAAGCAATACCGCTAAGTGTCCTCCATGGCGTATACGTCATCTTATCTGAAAAACCTTTCAACCCTCTTTAAATGGTTGTCGTTATAGTTAAACCTGCAATTTGTTATCTTAAACTCATGAGTAGGGAAGTGGTTACAGGGTGTGTTCCAAAGCTTAGTCACAATTTAATTAAACTTTTTTTATGTTTGCATGAATTGTCGAACATCTAAATACATTCGGCATATATCTTGGGTATGATATTCTTTTAGTATTTTTATGATAAAATTTTAACTTTAACTTGTTTCAATTGGACAAAAATCTCGCATAAGAAATATTCATATTTCACAGATATATGCATTCAATAGCACGAAGCACGTCGAATCTGTCAATGTTGCAATGTCTGTTCAGCATCATCCTGTATTTTCACGCATTTCCTTTAAGCGAAACTCGTCAGTTACTCTTCGGTTTTGGTCTCCAGCCAGCGTTAGTTGCATCCGAACCGCGTAGCTGTGCGTTAGTTATACAGAAATCACGGAACCGCGGAACCCGCAAGTTTTCCCAATAAATCATTTCTTAATTGCAAGGTAAAGTGCAAAATCAACAAAGGAATAATTGCAAAATAGAAAGTATTTAAGTGAAAGTGTAATAAAAGTGTTAAACCATGTTAAAAGCACAACAAAGCCAGAGCCAAACCCTCAAATTTTCTGGGTGTGCCACGACAACGAAGCTTCGCCCAATTAAATGGAAATCCAGCTAAAGTGATAAAAATTAATGAAATAAGTGCAAAGATTTGTGGCTCACTTTATTGCTTATCAATTAAGTGCTGATTAGATTGGAATTGTGTGCGAAAATGTCATTTGAAAGAGTAGAAGATAATTTTTTCACCGATTATATAATCATCGATGAAAATTTGGAAATTTTCGCAAAAATGGTGGAAGCCATTCGTTGGATACTGAATTTCGTGTCTATACGTAGAGACAAAGATGTGGAGTCTGCGTTCTCGTAGGATCATCATTTCAAAACAAAAACAGCTGATTTTCATCTCGTGGCCACACAGATTGTTTTGATATTGTTTTTTTTTTCGTCCTTAATCCAATCGAGATGTTTGTTTTGATTACACAAATTCTAAATATTTGCATGTTTCATTCATATTTATTTTTATTATCCTTGAGTGCTGTTGAGCACGCACACACCTGTTGCTTTTTGTGTGTATTGAGATTTTCAACTGAAAGTGAAATGGGCTGAAGTTATGAATGAAGCCTGTTGAGGCCGTTTTCATGTCCAATCACATGGCGGTCATGTGTTCTGTCTACGTAATGTAATGGCATGCTTTCTTTTTTAATTTCTCAAATAACTGCGGGTAGGTCATGTCCACACACGAGAGTTACGTCTGTTACGAGAGTTCATTTCAGAATTTTATATGATTATTTCGAAGGATTTTTTGATGATTTTTTCGGTATGAAAATTTTTTGATTAAATATTTATTTTTTAAAATAATTATTTGCAAGTATTCATAAAGCTATGTTAAATTACACAGATCTGCAAAAAAAACTTTTTTTTCAGCTGCATGAGATATTTTTGCTGAATTATATATTTACGCTGATACGCTGATTTCAAAAATAAATTCCATTGCTCTCCATCACATATAGTGTTTTTGCAAAATAAAAACACAATAATGAGAAAAATCAACTGTTCAACCTTTTTTTTTATTATGTAAATTTAAACAAAACTTCATGTTTATTATTTTTCCTTGTGAAACCTTTTCTTCTTTTCTTTGATGCTCCTTCGAACTCGTTTCTGGTTTCCTTCTTTGGTTTCTCGCATCCAACAGCATCCAACAGTAGTCCGCTAACATACTGGGATGTCATCTTCCTTGGTAACGTCTCTCGATATCACGTATAACCTGGTGAAATCTTTCACCTTGTTCTTCACTGTAGGCACCCAAGTTTTCAGGAAAATATTCAATATGGGAGTGTAAGAAGTGAACTTTTAAGCTCATCTTGCACCCTTGAGTTTTATATGCTGTCAGCATGCGCTGTACAATAGTTTTATATTCGGGATCCTTAGTATTGCCCAAAAACTTCTGCACTACATTTTTGAAAGAATCCCATGCTTCTTTTTCGATTTCTCCCATTGATGCAGGAAATAGGGGATCAGACAAAAGCTTTCTTATGTCGGGGCCAGTGACATAAACTCCTAAACTCCTTCTTTTAACTTTGCTTCAGACAATTTCGGGATCTTGGAACATTTATATTTAAAACAATCCCCATCTTTTTGTAATGATTTTACAAACTGCTTAATTAGCCCCAATTTAATATGAAGAGGTGAAAGTAAAACCTTTTCTGGCGGAACCACAGTGGTATTGATAACGTTTTTCTCCCCAGGAGTTAAACCGTGTCGTGGTGGCCAGTCAGTTGTTGTCCAGTGTAGCTCTCTGGCTCTACTATCCCACAAACATAGAAAACAAGGGAATTTCGTATAACCTGACTGTTGACCCAACAACATTGTTAGTATTTTAAAATCTCCACAAACCATCCATTGATGTTCTGGATATTTGATTTCCTCAAGAATCGTCGCTAAGTTATTGTAGTTTTCTTCCATATGAACTGAGTGATGCAAATACATTTCCATTATGCAGCAAGACTGATTTGAGGCTAGTTTTGGATGAATCAATAAATAAGCGCCATTCTGATGAATAATATTCTATTTCAAAGCATTCCATGAGCCCACGACCATCATTACAATAAACCAGACTTCCCTCTTTAGTGAGATACTGAGTAAATTCTCTCTCGATGTCTGTACCAGGTAAATGAGGTACCAGATGATAAAAGGTTTCTGCTTTTTAGCCTTGAACCTAGCAATTTGGCTGCATCTTTTGAAAGACCCAAGTCTCTGGTTAGGTCATTGAGCTCAATCTGAGAAAAAAGTTGAGGTCCCTCGTCAACTGAAAAATTTGAGATAGATTCATTCTGGGGAGCAAACGTTTCGGAGTCCTCTGCATCACTCAAGATGTCATCTAAATTAGGAGGTGGGTGCGGAACTAGAATTTCAGAGCTATGGGACACCGGACGAATAGCTGAATCAAGGTTAGGGTAAGATATTTTCTTCTAATTTTTCGTATTAAATTCTTTCACGTCTACCGAACAGAAATAGCAGTCGGTTATGTGATTTTTCTGTTTACGCCATATCATAGGAATGTCAAAACGAAATGCAGTTTTCTTACCCTTAAATCACAAGCGCAGATCTTCCTCACATCTTCTGCACACCTTATGAGGAGCCCATGCTTTGTCTTGATCACCAAGTATTAATTTGAAGTAAGCAAAATAAACCTTCTTCACAAAATCACTTATATTTCTTTGTTGACTTTTCACTATATATTCACCACAAATATAACAGAAGCTTTCCGGAGAAACTACACAACCTCTATGAGCCAGAACACATATATAAAAATAAGAGCACAGTAGCGTTTGAATGCTGGATGTCAACTGGGTGTGGCAAGACAGGGTCAGCTAGATAACGAACTTAGCCTGTTTGAACATGATTAATCCAATTGCAATACGCTGAAACATGTTCAATCGTACTGTTCCATCGTACTATATAGTGGCGATCTTGTGTCGCACACAGTCAATGGCGATGTGGTCTACGCTGTAGCACGTCCAAGTAGTGGTGGCTTTTTCCTTCACAGTCAAGTGTGATGAATGCAAGTGTGTCGGTGTTGTGATAAATGCGTGTCGGGGAAAATCCTTTAGCCCAGGAGACTATCGTGGGCTGGCCCTTCGGGGAGTATCGTGCTGGCTGTGGTAGTTCAATGTCGCGAACAGGTCTGTGGATCGGCGTGGAGTTGCGCTAAACAACCGGGTGGCAATGCCTTACATTGCAAGAGATGTTAGATGGGTCTCGATTTCCACCAATAAATGTGGATGATGACCCAACTAATCATCCATAATTGGTACCGTTGCGTTCCAACATTGGTTGCTATCCATACAGTATATTTATTAATTTAAATATACAACAAAAGTATGGTGTGTGACCGGTGTTGAAACTACTATGACGGGGCGATGGTCGCGTCTGGAGTCATGGAAGTGACGCCTTGGAGAGTATGATGGACGTCATATAAATTAGCATGGCACGGACGTCCTGACGAATTATCTCCTAGGCATCAATTCCTTGAACCACGACCCCACTGCCATGGGGCAACGTGGAATAAGGCCTATACGGCAGGTGTCTGCGTTACTTTAAATGGAATTTCCTTCTGTTCCATCGTACTGTTCAATCTAACTTAACCTGTTTAGACACGATAATGAAATCCACCATTTCACTTATCCACCCATTTCACTAAATTATTTACGTCCATTATTTTTTTTCTTTATTCCCAGATAAATATATTATTAAAATTATGGTTAGAAATAATTAATTTAATTTTAATTAAATTTGAAGCTTAAAAAATAGAATAAAAAATTCTAACTAAATAAGAATTTTACACAAAATAAAAATATAAAATTTAGTATTGTAAAAAAAATTAATGAGATGGAATTTTTTAAATATTTTTATCGGTTTTAGTACATCAAAATCTGTAAGGAACTGTATAAAAAACCTATGCAGTTTTTTACTCGCAGACCTGTGTTATTAAAAAAATCTAAGATAAAGATTAGTTTATATTAAGTTTTAAAATTTCAATAAAGGATTTCTATTTCCGCATTAGCTTAATGCATTTCATAAAAAATAAAACCAAAGACCCTCGAAAGGTCTTATAAAATTGTATATTTTGGGAAAAAATAGAATCCAATGATTTTTATGGTATTTATTTTTAAAAATCCTTCAATTAGATCAGATGTAAAATCAGTTTGAAAAATACGATTTTTAAAGAAATTATTAAAAAATGTGAAAAGTTTAGCAGTGAAGAGAAAAAAAAGATATCCTTCGATTTTGCTTAAATTTTCAAAAAGTGATCTTTTATTTATTAGAAAGACTCTGAGGAAAAACAAAAGGTAGAGGGCTGATTTTGCGTTTTTTGTCTTAAATTGACCCATACGTGATGATAGTTTTTCGCCTTAAATTGAGTCATTTATATCAGTGGCGGCTGAAGGGGAGGGGGGCTGAAACTACACTTTTGTATGTCAAGGGGCATACGTCTTTTGGAGTTTTTTAATTTTTTTTCCGTACAAAAAATGCTTCAAGGGGGGAGGGGGGGTTAAAGCCCTTTCAGCCCGTATGCATATCCGCCACTGATTTATACATACTTTTGTGAGCCGGTTGATCCCAATTTTAAAAAGAAATGAGTCATGTTTCATAGTTTTAAAAATTTGTGAATCACCACATATGACTTAATACCAGGCCCGTAGCCAGGATTTACCTAAGGGGGGGGTTTGGATTAAAAAAAAATATCGATAGTTTTTGATATTGATAAATGAAAAGGTATTTTTTATATAATTACCAAAAAGATGGGAAAAATCAGTGGCTAGAAATGGACAATACTTTGAAAAATGAATTTGTGACAAATTTTTCACAATAAAGCGACAAACTTGAAAAAAAAACACTTTAAAACTTTTTTGTACACCAAATATATAAAGCAGAAATTAATTTACTTAATTTTTGTTTATTTTATATATTTATACTAGAGGCTCGGCAAACTTCGTCCCGCCCTAAATTCGAGCAATCACGATTCCACCCGAAATTAATGTTTTATCGAACATTCATGATCGATAACAAATGGTGCCAATCGAATTTCAATTATTGATTGAATGAAACATCAAAACCAATATCCCATATTAACACGGAATGTAATAGGCTGCTATTATTCGAATTCAAAAGATTGTGCTGTCATATCATTTTATTGCGAATTCTATTTTTTTTAGTACATTTCAATTTGAATAAAAATAGTCAGCTCAACTGTTAGTTTTGAAGCCTTGAGGTGGCCTAAGGATCGATCCTCACAATGGGCAAACAAATAATTTTTTAAAGTTTTTTTTTTATTTGTTGAAATGACAGCTTCTGTGAATTTTGGAGTAAAAAATGAACACGTAGGAGCTTTCTTCAAATATGGTTTATAAAGTACTTAGATTGAATTTATCAACGAAAAGAAATTGGATGAAATATATTAAAAAAACAAACGGAGTTATTTTCATCGAAAGTAAGAAATACGAATTTCTGATAGTTTTTTGTTATTCTAAGAAAACGAAGTTATTAAAAAAAACGCTGTACTAAAATTTTGTGCAATTTTGAAGATGTGTGAATGTTTTTTGACAGAATTTTCTTTTAATTATTTAGACGCAGAGTTTCGCTAATAAAAGTACGCTGGTAGGATATTTTACGTTTCTTGTAAAGGGGCAGAAGAAGGGGCGTGGTCAAAACCAAGTATGCTATAACCTAATCTAGGATTCAAGTAATGTGTGTGCCGAATTTGAGTTAAATCCGTCCAGCAGTTAAGATTCGTTGGCTATTTAAAGTAGTCTGGTGTGGCAATTCCCATACAAAATTACCAATTCGATTTTTGCGATTTTTCCGCTGTTCCTTGAAGTTATTGTAATTGTCTTTCTTTCTGAACCACATGTGTATTAAGGTAAACAATACAAAAAAAGAATTCTTAAAATCGGCCCAGCCGCTTCTGAGCCTTAGCAAGACTAACGCACACGCATTTGATTTTTATATATATAGATAGAAGATAGATTAAGTCTTCTTATTTTTTTTTTTTTTTTGTTAACTCTAATAACACAGCGTCCGCTGTGAGACTGCAATCCCTATGTATGCTTAAGGATGCACACCCATTTTTCATAAAAAACGTGTGTTCTATAATATCAAAACTGTCGTTTGTTGAGCTCAATGTGTTTCGGCTATATATCTTGCTTATCGTAGCACTGTCATTTTGGAATACAGAAAGACGCTAAAAAAAGAAAATTTTCAAGACATAATTCTAAAATGACGTTAATTAAGCCTCTTATTTTATTATTTTAATAATTTACTTGCAAACTTATATCGGTTTAAAATTCTATATAAAAATAACCACGGTTAGAAGACGACATTTTCTTGTATTTCCTGACTTTTGTAAAGGCCACAATGAAAAGGTTAGAAAATTTAATTTAAAAAGTTTTTATTATCGGAGTTTTCGAGAACCGCTGGCAGGAAAATTAAAATTTGGTGGAGGCACATAAATACTTTGAAAAATTTCAAGGCGGTTCGAGTCGGAAATATTGCTCATCAACTTGGAAATATCGTTATTTGGACATTGATATACTCTCGAAGTCGGAGGCAGTTCCGATTAATCAAATGATATTTCTGGAACAATTTCTACAATCATACACACGAACTTAGAGTTATAAACATTAAAAGTAAAATATTAATAACACAACTTGTACTACCGCTTTCCACATAGCTGTCAACATTAAAGCTTTCTTCAAGTGCAGGTTACAAAGGAAGTTCTGAAGACTTCAGATTCCAAAGTTTCTTGAACGTTTTCTGCAATGCAGATGAAATATAATATTATTCGGATTTTGTCGGTTCCGCATCAAGCAAAAAGCTAATTCATTAGCATTCAATCAGCTTTCAAACATTCAGAAATATTCGGCAACTTTTTAACACATTTACGCATTGATAAAGGAAAAAAAAATCATTTAAATCAAGCAAGTACTTTCCACCGTTCTAGCCTTTTTTACTTCTGGTTTCTGCAGCTAATTAAGTAGAATCATTTTAGTAGTTTTGGCACAGTAAAATTAACAATAGAAACTCTTAAACTCATCTAACGAAACTCAATCAAAATTTCACCACTTTCACGTAACACCTGTTAAAGCAATAAATTCTTAAATTGCTGGTGGTAGACAAAGTTCAATTGAATATATCGAACTTTTTTCGATACTTAAGCATGTTGATGTTTTCGCTGTTGCTGTTTACACTTGCAGTTGCACTGTAAGAGAAAAAAGACGCACGTGCAGCAAAGTATTCGCAAATTGGCAAAGTTATATTAATGCTAATAAATTATTTTTTTATACTTTTTGGACCATAAGGGGGGGGTTTTAACCCTAAAACCCCCCCCCCCCTTGTCTACGGGCCTGCTTAATACCATTAAGAAATAATTAAATAAACGCTGATTTCTTAAGGATCTTGTTGGAATACGTGTGACGAATTGATTTCGAATATCATCACAATTGATTTTTCCAGAAAGAACATTGTGTACAAATAAAAGCGAACAATATGAACGTGTATCACTCAAAGACTGCAACCCAAGAAATTTACGTCTAGCTTCGTAAGTTAAAAGGCCATCAGGCCATCACACCTTCTGAAGAGCGTAATTAGTAAAATGCTTTTGAATTTTTTTCAATGCGGTTAGAATGATGAGAATAAAATTTATCCCAGATTGTTGAGCAGTAATCAAGGATGCTTCGTATTAAAGACGCATAAAGTGATTTAATAGTCATAGGGTTTTTAAAACTTTGAGAATTTCTTTTTATGAAACCCATCATAGCATACGATTTAGAGATAACATATTGATAATGTACTCTGAAACTTAGATTTGAATCAAAAATAACACCTACATAAGTCCTTATTTTCTTGTTTGCGTATTAGATTTAATTGAGTAAAATTATTAATTGAGTAATCAAAAGTAATTGAGTAATCAAAAACTATATGGCTACTACACTTCGTATACGAAACTATGCAGCATTTGTTGATATTCAAATTCAAATTATTTACCAAACACCAATTGCCAAAAATATTTAAGTCGTTTTGCAACAACAAGCAGTCAAAAATAACAGAAATTTTCAGAATTAATTTTACATCATCGGCAAACATCAAACATTTAGAAGCCTTAAATAAACCAGGCAAATCATGTACCTTGAGGAATACCGGAAGAAGCCAGTACTACATCTTCGAAGACAGTTGAATCAGTTTTAACTAGTAGCCTGCGGTTTACTAAAAAACTATTAAAAAATGTCATAAGTAAATCTGAAAACCCATATTTCTTTAATTTTAACAATAAAATGGAATGATCGACTTTATCAAACGCCTTCGAAAAATCCGTGTAAACCACATCAAGTTAAGTAATCAGTATCAAATTCGTAGAAGTGGATCTGCCGGGTATAAATCCGTGTTGAGCATTACTTATAGCTCCGTATTTTTTATAATATGGTCGAAAAGATTGCTTAACAATAGTTCTATAATTACATACATCGCCACGGGCACGGTCATATCAATTTAGTTATAAAATTATGTTCAACAAATAATATCAAATAAAAAATCTTAAAAACTAAATATTGAATAAACATTAAAATTGAATATGTGTTCACCATAAATATCCCAGCAAAAATTATGACGTCATAATGCGCTCAAAAAAGACTCTTTTATGAGTGCATTTTCGTAGGTTATGGGCTTCGAACTATTATTTATAATAATGTCTCATTTATGTCTCATTTTGGACTCAACATTAAGACTCTTTTAAGACTCTTATTTAATACCCTTTTAAGACTCATAATAAAGACTTTTTCAGAAATCATATAAACTAGTCTTTTTGTACTCAAAATTAAGATTATTTTAAGACTCATATTTGATACTCTTTTAAGACTCATGATAAAGACTGTTTAAATAACACTTAGATAACACTAAGCTTGTAAGCTTATCTGAAATTCGTGATCTAGGCGTCATTTTTGATTCAGGCCTTAGTTTTAGCTGCCATTTCAATCACATTATCCCCAAAGCATATTCCCTATTAGCGTTTGTTAGGCGCAATAGTACCTGTTTCTCTGACCCATACACATTTAAAAATTTATATTCGTCCCTCGTAAGATCTAGCCTTGAGTACGCTTCATTTATTTGGAGCCCATTTTATTCAGTGTATATTACTAGATTGGAGCAAGTTCAAAAAAGATTTTTGAAATTTGCTTTACGTTCAATTAGTTTCTCGAATCCTCTTCCGTCCTATAGAACGCGTTGCCTGCTCATTGGACTGTCTTCTCTTGAAGCTAGAAGATTATTGCACAGTATTACGATCATTTATGATTTGATCAACGGAAACATAATCTGTGAGAAGTTACTTGAATTATTATCATTTAATATTCCACAAAGAATGCTTCGTAACTATGATTATTTTTACATTAATTGCCATAGAACCAATTATGCCATTAATGAACCAATTAATAGAGTACTTATAGCTATAAACAGAATGTACAATAATAACTTAATTGATTTTTCTATGCCTAAAAATGCCTTTAAAACTACTATTACTCTATTGTTAAATAGTTTATAATTTTGTTCTTATTTTATATCCTAATCTTTTATGTCTGTAAGGATAATTTATCCATAGACGAAATAAATAAAAAAATAAATAAAAATACTCATAATAAATCTTTTTTCAGAACTCATGTAAAATACTCTTTTGGACTCAAAATTAAGACTCTTCTTAATAGCTATATTTAATACTTTTTTAAGAATCATGTAATGGAATCTTTAAAGCAAACATGCCCACGTAGTTGCCCGTATGGCCCGCGTGGCCCTTGATACAAATTTTTTTCTATCTTAATTTTGTCTATGCAATGAGCCAAAATCAAAGAAAACATACAAAAAACAACAACACAAACCGCACTCGTTCAGTGTTCAGCACATTTTCCATCAATCTTTACAAAAACAATTGCATGGAAAGCCAAAATAAAATAACGCACACTCGATGATGTCGATGCTTGCCAGTGCACTGGCAAATAAAATTGAGTTCATTGATTTGTCATAATTGTAATATCTATCAAACATTGAATATATTTAAAAAAAAATAAACCAAATTTTCTTACAATTGTAATTGTTTTTTGTTTTGTTTGATTTTTTGCCAAACACAACAATGAGCAACATTTTGTGTTTGTTTTTTGTTTTTTTAAGTTTTGGCCCGCGCTTAAAATTTCTTGTTCCCCACTGCTTTAAAGGCTCATAATGAAGACTCTTGCAGAATTCATAGAAGTAACAATGATCCGTTTAAGTTGAAATATATTTTTAGAATCAAATATATTTAAAATATTTTATAATTGAAAAAAAAATACAAAAATATTTTTTTTTACATTTCAAATAAAAAGTGATTATAGAAAAATTAAAAGTTAAAAATTTCACTTTGCCATATTCGATTCGACTTCATTCGATTCTGCAAGCTCCTCAACTGCACACTCAACGACTGAAAGATAAATTATGATGTGTTGGAGCATTCACTTCGAAAAAGATATTCACATTTTCACAAAATACCATCACATTACAAATTACAGAGGATCCGCCGTAATGATCACACATACATATACACCAACTGTTTTATATATTAAGAAGATAAAAATATAACTTTGGAATTTATAAAATCCTCTCTTGGCGAGTTCTCATAAAACACTCGTATATAAGATTCTTTTATGAGGCCTTTTTATAATTGCGCATATATCATGCAATGTAAGTATAATCCTTTTGTGAGTCTTTATTGCGAACAATCATAACACTTTCTTATTTAGAACTTTTTAATGAGTTCTTTTTATGAGAACTCATAAAGCAAGCATAGTATTGACACTTTTAAGAGTCCTTTTTTTGAGTCCTTTTTCGTATAATCATATCAAAGACTCCTTTAGGAGTCTTTTAATTGCGTACTCATAAGACATGCATAAAAAATACTCTTTTTAGAGTCTTATTTTTGTATGTACCTGGGTCTGTAGATGGTTTATGTCTAAATTAAAACCGGTAGGTGGCGCTGTTGTTGGCAGTGTTTAAAGGGGTATTTAAGAGTATAACTCAGAAACAAATTGAGAAATTGACATGATTCTTTCACTACAACATTAATTTTTATGCAAACAAAATTACAAAAATATAAAATGAATAAAAATAAACAATAAATATCGTGTAAAAAATAAAATCTTAATAAATATCGTGTATCCATTAACTAGTATTCAGAAAAAAATAAAAACGCTTGGATTTCACAACCTGCAGATACTTCTGAAACGTTTTCAGAAATTAGAGGTCGAGATGATTCCGATAAATAGATGAACGCTGTGGATAAAGAGCTAAAATCGATGAAAAAGAACAAGGTTTGGGAAATAGTACAGCCTCCAAAGAATGCCAGGATGCTCAAGTCAAAGTAGGTATTTTGCATCAAAGAAAATGAAAATGGAATTCCTATCCGATATAAGGTCAGGCTTGTAGTGAAGGGGTTTCTACAAAAAGCTGGAATTGATTATTCAGAAACATATGCACCTGTATCAAGCTTACAACTATTCGAGTTTTTCTAGCTGTTGGAATTCATGAATAACGTTAATTCCATCAGCTTAATATCAAAACGGCGTTTCAGTATGTTGAATTAATGTGGCCATATCTAAGGGCGTAAAAGCAGAAAAGGGTAAGGTTTGTAAGCTCAACAAATCGCTTTATGGACTGAAACAAACACCTAGGTGTTGGAATGAAAAATTCAACGATTACCTTTTAGAACTCAATTTTTCTAGGTCCAAACAAGACTATTGCTTGTTCACAAAAATATCTAAGGAAGATATGATATCCTTGTAGTGTATGTTGATAACTTACTAATCCAGGAAGAAGTTTAAATTCCATACAGCTTATCAAGAAAAACTTAGCGGAAAAGTTCGAGATGTCAGATAGCGGTACATTAAGATATTTTCTTGGGATGAAAATTGATATTGATAAAAGTTATCACAAGAGGCTAGTTTTGAGAAACTTTTTCAAACATTTGGGATGGCGGAGTGCAATCTAGTTAGAAGTGCAACGGAAAAAGGTTTAAATCTCTTACCAAAGCAGGATAACAAAGCATTTGATAAGCCCTATCGTGAAATGCTGGAAAGCATTATGTACATAATGTTATGTGTCAGGCCTGATATAGTCAGCTATATGGGGCGGTACCAGCAAGATCCATATGAAGAGCATTGGCAAGCTATTAAAAGAATGGTCACATATTTAAAAGGTAATAAAAAGAAGAAATTGGTTTTTAAAGAAAACTCTACCAAACCACTTGTTGGACCGAAAGTCCGTCAGCGGCTATGTGTTTAAAGTAAATGGTTGTACAGTATCTTGGTCAATCAAAAAGGAGGTCACAGTTGCATCTTCTTCAAGTGAATTGTAGTTAAGCTCATCAACAACGGAAGCAATTTGGCTTGGAGGTTTACTTCAAGACTTACATCAAATTCATAGTGAACCAGTTGAGATATTCGAAAATAACAGAGGTTGCATTGGAATGGCAAATAATCTCGAATCGAAACGTACTAAACATATCGATATAAAATACCATTTTTTAAGGGACTAGCTTTTTCCCGGCGCGCGTTGCTGCACCCAGCAATTATATCGCAACATAATACTTATAACATTACAACAACATTACGGACTTGTGGCGTCCGTGGCGTAGTTGGTTAAAGTGCGTGGCCGCTATGTCAACGAACCTCGAAGCCCAGGTTCGAACCCCAGCAGCGACAGAAAATTATTTGAATTAAAATAATTTTTCTGTACGGCCGCCACCTCTCTGCAGACAATGGCAAACCTCAGAGAGTAATCAAAATGCCATGTAAAGCTTCTTGAGAATAAGAACATTCCGTTCATCGCCGTTCGGAGTCGGCGTTAAACCTTGTAGGTCCGTTTCTCGGTCAATTGTGTACAAACTTAATAACACGCACAGCACAATTGAACATAAGAAGCTAGGTCAAAGTCCTTTCAAGGGCTGAAATGACCAGTTATTTATTTATTTTTTTTTTAATACTTATATTCGAAACTATTCTTAGACTCATAGTTTGACACCACTATCATTTTTGACTGCCCGTTACAGTTTCCCAATAGCAGGAGATCACCAAATAGTAACTCCATTTTGAGTTTGTATGTAAATACTGCTAATTTTACTTTCAAAGCTTTTCGATAATACAAATTTTAATTGTATGGGCGGACCCACATCCCCTTATATAATGCCCGTCCTAGTTTTCTAGTAGATGGACATTGCCCAGTTTTAGTACAGTTGCCGACAACAAACTAAATTACCAAAATGTAGCCAAATCGACGAAAACCATAGGAAATATAGCATTTTATTGATTTGTGGGCGGTAAAAGGGGGTGTGACAGAAATTAAAAACATCTTGTGCTTGAAAAAAATGTACTGCCAAAATTTCAGTTCTATCGACTCTGCAATTTTGAAGTTTCCAGCCAACAGACAGACATCATTTTGCTTTTTGTGTATATGTATATTTTGAATAAAGATTGTTGGCTATAACTTTTGATTGATAAGAGATACTGAGATAATTTTTTTTAATAAATTATTATTTTAGCTTGCAAATTTATTCAAAAATATGAAACCACAATATTGGAAAATAAAAAATTTCTTCAAAAAAATCAGGGTTGAATCACAAAAATGGTTTTTAATTTTTGCGTAAAATTGAAATAACTTTTGCTTATAAATGTTAGAGTTTTAAATTGAATTGAAAATTTGCGAATTTGAATTTAAATTATTTTTACAACAAAAACAAATTTTGAGCCTTTTTTTGAGGAAAACTCCAAAATTTCAGACCTTTTTTGAAAAAAATATTTAAAATATCTATACTCAACTGACGGTATTTTTTAAATAGGGTTTTAATAGTACTTTGATAAAGCTTTAAGACAAAAAAAATTTAACAAAATGTATAAAAAAGCAGCGGAGATATTTGAATCGAAAGTCACAAAATTAAATTTCTGATTTTTTTTCTCATTTTTGAGCAACGATGTTGGATTATATATATGGTTGTAGTAAAATTTTTCATAGTTTTCAAGATATTTTCATGTTTTTGATGTCAAAATAACGGACATTTTTTTAATTTTACTTAATTTAAGAAGTATTTTATATTTTGTAAATATTTGCATATGTAACCTAAGAAAACCACTAAAAACATGCGATTTTGTAAAATTTTGCACAACAGCACTATTTTTCTCCTTCAAATTTTCACAAATTTTCTACTTCCGAATTAAACTTTGTTCAATAAAGACTTTTCTTTTTTCAATAAATATAATTCTAGTCATTGCATATTAAAGGATCAATATTATGCCATTTTAAAGAAAGTGGGAAATCTTGATGTAGGCAGGCGAGAAAGCTCATTTTCATATACAAATTTTTGTAACTGTGGTTCCACACTCAATAGATATGCCACTCAATAGCCTAAATCCAAAATTTCGAATCACTCCGTGCCCTCAAACTCGAGTTACAGATTTATCTCCGTCTAGCTAGGCCCTTCGAAAACAATGTGCGCTGGTATCAATAACTATCGAAGAAAACAAGAACATTGAATACTTATAGTAATCAATGAATAAAACGAGATTTTATCGTAGATTACGTTTTGTTCGATACTTTAAGATATAAAAAAAAAGACTGCAGTGATTCAATTTTTGAATTAAATGTTTATTTTTAACATGATTTTTATAAAGCACGACTTCTTCGTTTCATGAATAAATCAACTAAAAAAATGTTTAATCTCGACAACTTTTGCATTATTTTTTCCTTTTTATTTTTCTTAACGCAGGTCAACAAGATGTTAAAAAGTTAAAATAACAATTAAAATTTCATAAAAAATGGTTACTACAACAACAAACAACAACAATCATAGCAATAACTATGAATTCGATATTGATCAAGATGATGGCATGCAGGATCTGGGGCTACCTGTGTCCGTACAGACGTTTCTCTGGCGCCAAATAGCGCCGTTTATAAGACCCAGGCTAGGTAAACTACACGAGGCCAGTTGCATGGTAAGTTCCAAGTCATTATTCTTCCGATGTCTTACACAAGGTCATGTAAGATGATAAAAAAAAAAGAATCGCTTAAAAACTCTTACAAACAATAACTGAACAACAACATATTCAGCTTAATCGAAAAAAAAACATTTTATTCCTTATGTAAATATATTATTCTTTTAAAAACATCTGTGTTAATATGCTGTAAATAAGGCTACAATTTGCTTAAACCCCTAATAAAATTGGCTAACAAAATCTAACTAACCACAAACAATATTTTCAATGTTTATCTGTTATGTGTGGATATAAAACAAATACTAAATAATATTTAAATAAAGTATATAACTAAAATTTAAATCAATACTATTTTTAAAAAATTGACATGGTCAAGAATTTGAGTTAAAATTCTTAAAAGTTAGACGTTTGTCGCTTAGATACCTTATCAACAGCCTATATTTACTTAGGGCATAAGCCCCAAATAAGTCAAATTCAAATCAAAGTTCCTAAAAGGCATCAGAAACTATAAAATACACGTTAAATAATATATCTGTAAGTTTTTACAGGACTAAATAACATTCAATTAAATAATATACAAAATATATACGATAAAATAAATACTTATATATATAGTGTTGTGCATATCAAAAGCAACCCTAAAAGGCATTGTCAATTATACCCTGAAACTTTTCTGTTTTTTACTAAAATATTAGTTTGATATATTTTTTTTATATTAATTAAAACACAAATTGTTAAAAAATAAGTAACATTTTTATTACTGCAGGCTTTTCAATTTTTTTTTTTATGAAAAATAAAGTACAAAGTAGAAATTATGCTGTGCATAACTAAAGCATTTTAAGCTAAAGAAATTTAAAACGATTAAAAATACCGGTTATAGGGATAATATTTGGTAAAATAAGCTTTATTTTGAATAACAGCAACACATCTGCGTGGCATCAGGTCATCCATAATAGTTTGTGATATGCTTCGCCACTGCTGTTTAGTGGCTCAACGGGTGCAGCTTTAACCCTAGAATGGCAACACTAATGAACAGTTCTATGCTGTTTATATGAAAAATACGTAAATTTTACGTACATTACCATTCTAGGATTAAAAGAAAACTTTTGCCCACCGAATCGTAGCTTAAGGATTCCGAAAAGATTTTCTATTGGGTTCATATCAGGCGATTGGGCTGGTCAATCCAATACCTGAATATCCGACCTTTGCGGTGTGGTAAGGGTCGTTGTCATGCTGAAATACTCACCTGGTTGGCATTTCGCTCTCAGCAAAGGACAACATGGCTGTCTCTAAAATATCTTTATAAATAAATCGGTCCATTGTTTGGGTAACTTCATGAACTCGATCTTGTCCAAATCCAGAAAAATAAGCCCAGAAGCTCGTTTTTGTAACTTTTCTCACCGCAGTTCTCACCAAATTTTCTCACTTTGAAGTCATTATGACGTCATTCTCACTTGCACTGTTTCTGTAATTGGTCAATCAAATGAGATAAATCGATGACTCGTCTCGAATGTTTCAATTCTATTTTCCTGGGAATTCGACAGCCGAAGTGTTTCTGTAAGGGCGATGTTATGTAGACGGTCACGGGCACGGCACCGGCACGAATTTTTACTCTCTTTTTCCGTTTGATGAATGGCGTGCCCAAAGTTTGTTATGCTGGCGATCATTTGATCCATGATCACTAGTACATTTTTTGGTACTTTTAGTACTTTATACGAAAAAAGTATTGTCGTTGGTATGTTAGCTAAAAAACAAACTTAAGTGCGACATTGTACTCAACATTGTAAATATAAGTCATTCTATTTTGTAGCAAGAACAATGTTATTAACAATGGAAAATATTGACATTGGCTTAGAAGTGCTTAAATTTGCAGACGCATATGCCAAAAATGTTGTATTTTGACAGAACAAACATAGGCAAATCAAGCGATAAGTGTTGCTATTAACGAAGTTTTATTTGTTCCTTTATACATTTCCTACTAAATTTTGATACTATACAGCACTACGTTGACACTTAAAAGTAGTGTCCGACCGAATCTGAAATTTTGGCCGAAGCCGAATGTTCGGCCAAGTGGAAGTATTCGGCCGAATACCGAAGCCGAAGCCGAATATTAATAAAATTTTTTTCAAGTACAAAAAATTGTAAAATTTAGTACTGGCTTTCGATATTTCAGTAAAAAAAAAAACTACAAATATTAAGTTCGAGTTAAACGTATTAGTTTTTCAGCCTGATTTCTGTCAGCATTGCACTTCTGTAGCTTTTATGACTAGATATAAAATTGATTAAATTTCTTTCATGTCATTTTGCTGAATTATAATACTTCTGTAATTGATTTAGTAACATCAGGATGACATAGAAGATACTTAAATCGATTTTCGATCTAGTCGAGAAAAGCTACAGAGTTTTAATACTGACTGAAATCTCACAGAAAATTTCTAGCGTAACTTGGTTTTTTTTTATATCATGTATGATCAATCGAAAGCAAATGAGACGGTCGGGTAATGTTTGAGTTTTCTGCCAGTTCGTTCAACATGTTCAATCTTATCAACCCATGTCGGTCGGACTATGATAAATGATTACAAGGTAGGGTCACATTGGAGAGCAGGGTGAGCTAGTTGTCAAAACCAGCTGTTAATTTTTAGTTTTTCTAATTGTTGTTTTTCGTTTGGCGTTTGTTGCTTATAAAGATTTGTTGTTGCAAAATTGCTCATTCAAGCAGCCATCTTAAAATGAGCTTACCTTGTAATTGTGTCATGGGTCGGACTCATTGCATTTATCATTTGAATAAAGTTTTCAATGAGCGAAAACCAATTTATGGAAGAACAGAAGAAAGAGAATAACAAGACCAACAAGTGTTTCAAGTATTTCGAACGGAATTCATCGTATTGTACTGAAATATTCCTAAAGAATTATAAAAATATTTTTAGTTATTACAAAGCAAAAATATTCGGCCAAAATATTCGGCTATTTAGGCCGGAGCCGAAGCCGTAGCCGAAAGTTAAAAAATCGGCCGAATACCGAAGCCGAAGCCGAATATTCGGTCGGACACTACTTAAAACCAGGGTTTAAATTGCTTTCAGCAAAGCAGCAAAAGCAACGAAAATTTTGCTGCGTAGTGCTACCTAAAGTTTTTCAAGACAAGCGTATGCTGCTCATTTTGCTTTGCTTTCTGAATCTTTGAAAGGCTAAGCAAAAGCAGCAGCACTAAAAAGAATTTGTTTTGCTGCGTAGTGCTACGAAAGCATAAGAAATTATTGTAGTGCTTTGATTTTCATTTTGCTTTTCTAATTTGTCGCAGCACTACGAAAGCAACAATTATGCGCTTTGCTTCGTTTTGCTTTCGGAAGCATTTTATTTTCATTCGTTTGGCTTTCGGGATTTAATTGTCATCGTTTATATGCTGCATTTCAGAGACGCATGTTTTTTGTACATTGTTGTTTGTATCAATCTGACAATCGGAACAGGCTCCATGAAGAAACTTTGGAAAATATTTTGCTTGTAAAATTAAACCCAACTTTTTTGAATGAAGCCATCGACAATTTGCCGTTGTTCGAAGATGACGATAATGTTTAATATAGAAATATTAAGACTGTCTTTTTAATATAATTTTGTTTTTATTTAGTATTTTTTTGGCTGTGAAGTAAATGCCTTATGCATTATTTATTTTTTATCTTAAGTTAATATTTTTTTTTTTCTTTAATGTGATTATAGAAACTTTAATGACTGTGAAATACGTGTCTTATTTTAAGTTACATATTTTTCTATTAAAAATTCTTTTCTTCCTGATTATTTTGATTTTTTTTATAAATGAGATCTTAAATCAGCGTAACCAATAACTCCCGAGCCAATAACTCATAAAACTTTCATGGAATTCTTATTATGCACACCTTAGCTATTATTTTTTAATATTTCTTTAAATTCCAAATAGGCGCTACTAAATTTATTTCTGCGATCTCTTTAAAACTCATGCAATAACAAAACTGTTACACACAACAAAAACAACACCAAGCAAACGCGACTGCGTACAAGTGCGCATATTATACAAACAACAACGTACAAAAAGACATGCGTCTCTGAAATACAGCATATAAACGATGACAAGTAAATCCCGAAAGCCAAACGAATGAAAATAAAAGGCTTCCGAAAGCAAAACGAAGCAAAGCGCATAATTGTTGCTTTCGTAGTGCTGCGACAAATTAGAAAAGCAAAATGAAAATCAAAGCACTACAATAATTTCTTATGCTTTCGTAGCACTACGCAGCAAAACAAATTCTTTTTAGTGCTGCTGCTTTTGCTTAGCCTTTCGAAGATTCAGAAAGCAAAGCAAAATGAGTACAATTTTTTTTGTGATAGTGCTTTCTGCTTTGGCTCTTGCTGTTTGATTTTCAATAAGCACAGCAAAGTAAAAGCAAAAGCAATTAAACGTTTTTAAGTTTTTTAAACACTGCTTAAAACCAAATATTGTTAATATTTCCACAATGCAACACTCTTTTGATTCAGGAATTTGGTATCGACGGCCGAATCATTTAATGACCGCAGTGGTCAAAATTTATTCCTCCGCTCACTCTCTCAAAACGATTTTACATTGAAACAACAACAATTCGTGCCCGTGCCGTGCCGATTACTGTCTACATAACATTGCCCTAAGCTTAAATATGTGACTCGAGTCTCTTGAAGTTCTCACTATATTCTAACGTGGAGAGAAAATTTTTTGCTTGTTTGTGCAACAGTCATTTTCAATGATATTTGGGCGATTTTTTATTAAGCTGAATGAGAAGTTTCGATGGTTGTTGTCTATGGTTTGACAGTTGAGAATGTCAAACTGTGTTGACATTTCTGTTCAATAAGGTTTGGCAATTCATCATGGATCCTTTAACGCTAAAACAACGACTCCAAATTGTGAAAATTTACTTTGAAAAAATAAATCTGTTCTCGAAGATCATAGAGCAATTCGTCCATTTTACAACATAATCGGCCTAGTGAGCAAGCAATTCGTGCAGTTATCGATCGGTTTCGCACTAATTTTACTCTTCTCGATTCAAAACCATCAACAAGACAAAGTGCCTATAAAATACAGCTCGAGCAAGAATGAAAGCCAAATGAACATCGTTTACGTCGAATTTTTGCTGATTGGGTTAATTTTAAACTGGCCTAAGATGAGCATTTTTACTAAAGAATTGTGTTTAATGATGAAGCTCATTTCTGGTAAAATGGTTCGTCAATAAGCAAAATTGCCGTATATGGAGCGAAGACACTCATGAAGCCATTAACGAATCACCATTATATCCATTAAAATTGACTGGTGGGGTTTACACGCTGGCGGCATCATCAGTGCTTATTTCTTTAGAAATGAGGAAGGAGCTGCACGGTGAATAGCGAGCGCTATCGACCCATGCTGACTGATTTTTTGTTTCCATAAATTAATCAGCTAAATATCGACGACATTTCACTCCAACAAGACGGAGCAACTTGCCATACAGCGCGCTTAACCATTAATTTATTGCAAAATCAATTTGGTGACAACTTTGTTTCCAGAAGTGGTCCTATTAACTGTCCCACTCGTTAGTGGACTTAACGCCTCTCGATTACTTTTTATGGGGCTATATTAAGACATTGGTTTATTGCCGACAAACTTGCAACTCTTGAAGCATTGGAAGCCAATTTAGCCACCATTGACGCCAAACGGCCAGATTTATTGGAAAAAGGAGTGAAAAATTGGACTGATCGAATGGACTATGTGACTCGTAGCCGCGACGGACATATGCCGGAAATAATATATAAAAAATAAATGCTATGAAATTATCTACCAGATTATGATATTAAAAAATTCATTCCAACAATATTTCTATCTTGTATTATTATTTAAAATTGTCAAGCTCTTAAAAACAACCCTATATATATACGAATATATTATTGACACAATATTATATATATTACAATGAAGATATTTTTTAATATATAAACTAAAGTATTTCATAATGAGATTTATTCAATGATGAAATTTTTATCATAATATAATCAACCGCATTAAAAGAATACTCGGATCAATGTGTGGATAAGGTTTGTGCATTTAATATCAACATCAGTAAGTAGAAGAACCGCGTTGAACCAGAGTTCTCTGTGAATTATTGCAATTTCATATATTCCCTTTCGCTTGTGTGTCTTTGACATCACGGACCACTATTTACTCACTTATCAGTTACAGACATGATATAATTACAATTTGATTAATTTTTACCAATATGAGCCTACCTTGCAATTGTATCATGGTTTCAGAAACATTAGCTTTCGCAAAAGTGAGTATTTTGGAACGAAACAGTGTGACGTCAGCAAAAGTGACTATTTATCGCAAAAGTTAAAGAAACGAGCTACATATCATAGCCGAGCCGCCTCCATGCTTAACTGTGACCTGACAATTTTGAGGTTTAAAGCGGTTTTAGCCATGTGTCATCGCTGGTAAAAGATTAAATTTGGACTCATCACTAGAAAGGACTGTCTTCCATTGGTCAACAGACCAATTTAAGTAGGTTTTCGCAAAATTTTATCTGGAATATAGAAATTTTTATTGATTCAAGCCAAAGTCTTAAACGGAAAACTTCTTTCTAATAGCATAATTTTATAAATCACTGCCATCTTCAGGCTGCGTTGTTGAAATTCGCAATTTATAAAACGCAACGCTTCACGCCGTGATCTTAAGCGTTGAGTAACGCAATAGCGTAGTTAAAACAGTACAAATTTTGCATTTTATAAAACGCAACCTTCGAATTTTGTTCACTGCTCTTGAGCTGCCATTAGAATTGACAAGTTGGCATTGAAAGAATAATGATTTTTTTTCAATAATTTATTCTTAAATGTTTAAACACAATGTTTTAATAATGGTTAAAGACAGCAACAACGAACCAACAGTTCGGAATTTTGCTAAAGCAATAAAAAAGTTACCGGAGGTAGCAAGTGGTACGCCAGTGTTTGGCGTTTACATTGCAGGTCTGTTCCCGTACTTGCAAGTTTGTGAAAACTTTCGAAAACTTGCACAAGTTTTTACTAAATTGCGTTCCCGTACACCAAAAACTTGCAAAAGAGAGCGGCAATGAAAGATTAAAATATTTCCCCTACTTGCGATAAGTTGCAAGTTTCTGCTGCACAAAAGGTCCCGTACTTTTGTAGCAAAAACTTGCAAGTTGCAAAATTCAAGAGAGTAAGCAGAAAAATTGTCTCTGAGCAATAAAACTGCTAAAAAGTACGGGAACGCTTTTTAGTAAAAACTTGCAACTTTTGATCAAACATATGTTGGACAAACATTTGGCTAATTAAACGAAAAAATATTTTTGAAGATTTCGACAATCTCTGATAAATTAGCTGCACTAATTGATTAAATATATAGTTATATGTACCTGGCGAACAATTAACTTGAATATTTGTCTTTTTATTTTCCATTTTTAGCTCAAATTTATACTTGATGCACTTGTCCATCTGTTTTTTTTTTATTCTAGCGTAAATTTTGACATTTCTGCCAACACATGACAACTTGCAAGTTTTTACTACACGAAATTTGTGTAGCAGAAACTTGCAACTTATCGCAAGGAGGGGAAATGTTTTACTATCTCATTGTCGCTCTCTTTTGCAAGTTTTTGGTGTACGGGAACGCAATTTAGTAAAAACTTGTGCAAGTTTTCGAAAGTTTTCACAAACTTGCAAGTACGGGAACAGACCTAAATTTCGTGTAGTAAAAACTTGCAAGTTGTCATGTGTTGGCAGAAATGTCAAAATTTGCGCTAGAATAAAAAAAAAGGCCGACAAGTGCATCACAGTGAATATTTGCGATCAAAATGAAAAATAAAAAGACAAATATTCAAATTAATTGTTCGCCAGGCACATATAGCATATATATTAAATCAATTAGTGCAGCTAATTTATCAGACGTTGTCGAAATCTTCAAAAATATTTTTTCGTTTAATTAATCAAATGTTTGTCCAACATATGTTTGATCAAAAGTTGCAAGTTTTTACTAAAAAGCGTTCCCGTACTCTTTAGCATTTTTATTGCTCAGAGACAGTTTTTCTGCTTACTCTCTTGAATTTTGCAACTTGCAAGTTTTTGCTACAAAAGTACGGGAACAGACCTTACAATTTCTATTTAATGATGTCTGAAGAGACCAGCTGATATGGTTGCCAACATACCGAAATTTGGTGCATCTTAAATTTTTTAAATATATACAATAATGATGCTAATTTTACTTTACATCTGTCAACCGAAACTGTTAAGGATTATATGTCGGTCCTCTCTCTGTTTTACGCTTCGGACCACCCAAGTGAAGGGTTTTCTCAGTTTTTTTTAGTCTGAAACTTTTTTATAAGACGTGAAATTATTGATTTACATATTTATTTTGTACTTTTTTGACAAAGAAATTTCTTATGCTTCTGATTTAAACTCATCAATTATTGTTTAAAGGACTCTGGGTATTTATAACGCGAAATGACGTTATGGTAATTTCACATGTCTTCTTCACACTAAGAATTATTTGCAAAGGACTCTTTTCAGTCTTAATCAGTATTACCTAAGCAAACAATTAAAAATATAACCGACATTTGCCGTTAATCGGAGCAAAACCTTATGGCTCAGGCAAGTTGCTTTTGTTATCCAGTCAAAAATCGCTCTTTCCGTATACTGCTCTCACTGCTGAAGTACCATTTTTTATTTAATTCCTTTTGATGCCATATTGAGCGCAATACATAATTAAGTAAAACTAACTGTTAAAATTTTGAGGAAAGAAGTAGGACGATACAAAAATATGAAGAAGTTTCTACGCCAATTTTGGTTGCTTTTGTTATGCACAACACTGTATATATTGTATACTGATATATTAAGTTATCAGCATTAAGATTGTTTATGTCTGTCTATGTTTTTATTTTTATGTATTTTCTGAATATTTTTTTATCAATATGCTTTCGAACACAACTTTGTACAAATCCGTTAACGTCTCAACGCAAAAAATGTTTATAATAAATCAATTATGTGTCAATTTGATGTAGTTTTGTCAACATGCACCGGGACACCATGTAAGTTTCGTTCATAAAGTTTTCTTGTAGCAATATTTTGGAGCGATTCTGTTGAATGTTTTCTTCTTTTTTAAATGTATGAAGTGTGTTTTTGTTACAACTTTATGGTGTAAAGCGTTTTTAATTTAAAATTAACAAAATTATTTTTCAGTGTATTTCGCTTTTGATCTCACTTTCTTCAATTCTTTTGCTTTAATCCTTTAATCATGTTCAGTTTAATTCTTAATTCTTCTGCCCTTAATTGTTCAACAAAGCTATTAAGTATGCTGTAGAAAAGACAAAATCATCGATCCATCCTATTCTCCAAACCAATTTTCTTTATTAATAGAAACTCTAGAAACTAGACCTTCAGGGTCTTGTATGTCTTAAGATACGTAGACAGGAGTCCTCAAGAAATCGATTTTTGAAAATTTTTTCTTAAGAAGAAATTTTTGACAATTTATTAACGTACACATTTATTAACATGTTGTTGTATTATTTAACTAAACTTTTAATTTTTTATCTACAAAATAAATCTCTGGACTGGATCATCTGAAATGAAAAAAAAAAAAAAATTTCTTTAACTTATTATTTAGTATTTAATTATTAATGTGTATTCATTCGAAGGTATTTTTTGGCAAATATATTAAATTTTGACAATATGGCGGCCACTTGAATTTTGGTCTTAAAATATTTTTAAAAGGAAAATATTTATTGGTGAGAAAAAACCTTGAATCTGTTCTAAAAAATGATTGACTTGAATGACTTGTGTAAAAATTGGAGACTAATTTGTTCATCCGTTTCCGAAATGTCGTGCTCACCGACTTTAAGCACATGGTTTTCAGAAAATTGCGTTTAAGGGTGGAGATAGGCTTAGGACTAGTTTTTTTTATTTATATGCATGATTTTCTTTTACAGAAATGAAATCTTTACCATAAATTAAAACTATGACAACATTAATACACACAGACCCTAGAAAACATGTTAAACACGATTTCTGTTTATTTTTCGGTGTTTTTATTCAAAATTGTGTCCTCCCGATTCAATACACTTGGCAGCTCTAGCTCATTTTGAGGGATTGCCTCCAGTGCCCGTGTCGTAGCTGCTTGGATGGTGGGAATGATGTTAAAAAAGCATCCTTTCAACTTCATTTTGAATTTCAGGAACAAAGAGTGTTTGTTATTTGCATCAGTTGGTTTAGGTTTTACAGTCAATGAAAGCAGACAACCTAAAAAAACCATCACCGAACCCAAGGAAAGGTTTGATAAATACTATGGGGACTCTGCACTATCAATTTCACAAGTGACGCTGAACCAAAAGAGGTCGTCACGCCAGAAATCGTTGATAAAATTAGTGGAATGATATTGGACAATCGAAGAATGAAAGTGCGTGAGATGGCTCAGGCTGTAGGCAGCTCAACTCAGCGGGTACATCACATTTTACATGAATATTTAGACATGACGAAGATATCCGCGCGATGGATGCCGCGATTGCTTACCCCCGACCATAAGCTGGATGAAGTGTGACCACTTCAAAGGAGTATTTTGGCGATGTTCAACCGCAATCCAATGCATCTTGCGACGTTCCGTAACCGTAGACGAAACTTGGATACATTACAATACAAGTAATCTCTGCATCAAGGAGCCGTCAAACAGTGGACATCTCCTGGTGAACGTGCACAAAAGAAGGCCAATGTTGGTCTGTCGGCCAACAAGGTCATTACCTTGAAAAGAGTAAAACTATCACCGGCGAATATTACTCACAACTGATTGTTAGACTGATTTGACATTAATTTGAAGTAAAAATGACCGCATGAGGCAAAGAAAAAAGTGCTTTCACACACGTCTGCAGTAGTCATGGCAAAAATCTTTAAAATGGGCTACGAACTGCTACCCCATCCACCCTATGCTCCAAATTTAGCCCCCTGCAACTATTTTCTATTTCCAAACCTGGAAAAATAGCTCGGCGGCAAGAGTTTTATGTCGAAAATTACGGACCCTGATAAAACCTTTTATTTGATGGAATGAAAAAAAGAAAAATTAAAAAACCCTGGACTTACATATATACTGAGCTAAAAGGAGACGGGTTGAAAAATAAAACGCTTTTTTGCTGAGAAAAAATACCTTTTAATCAAAAAGTCACTTATCAAAATGGCCTCGTGTGTGTATTTTCGGTAAATCCAGAAAAGTCATTGTCATGTGAAAAGCTAAACGAATTAACTATAGTATTTCCTCCCCCACTTCACATACAAACAGAATAATTTAAAACATAATTGAAACCATTTTTAAAAATCATCAGGTTAGGTATTTTTTTTTTATTGGGTTGGAGAAACAGGGCCACCTGTGCCACCTTTCTTTGAGATGTTAGGACTCCCAAAGGTAAAGACCGATTATTTACATTTTGCTGCCCAATAAACTTTAAATTTTCCAAAATTATTTTTTTGATATAAAAAAAAAACTAACTTATCTTTTTTAAACATTTTTTAAAATAGATCGTCTAGATTCTTTGGTATCAAACCGAAATAAATAAATAACAGGAACTAATAGAAATGATAGGAAACAAAATTACCTAAGCTTTGTTGAAAAATTGCCTAAGCCTGGTACAAACTCCTTAAGTTTTTTGTTGAGTGGTAGAATTTTTTATCCTTTATACAAAATTTTTTTAAATAAGCTGGCTTAAGAACATGTTCTTATCTTGGTTTTTTTAGTGTATAAACAGCTTTTATGTTATTTATGAGCTTATTTAAGAAATATTAAGAAATTTGATGCGAGAACTATTTTTCCAAGCAAATTTTAGACCGTCTTAATGAACTGCAAAACCTAAAGTCTGAATCACTCCTGAGCTGGGACAGAAATCATTTTTTGACAATTAATATGATCACCTGCCTTGCGACTTAATACTAGGCGCCCCATGGCGAGGTGTCGAAGTTAGAATTACTTAAGTGTGATTTTCTTGATTCCTGGTGTAACTACCAGCCTATTTTATATAAATTTTTATTCTGAATCCATCCCGTATGTTTAATATCTGTGACGTTTTATAATAACATATTAAGTGTAAAAATCATGTTTCGAGAAATCTTGCTTCAAAGTTTTCAATCGCCATATAAGTTATACGAAAGGATGTTTCGTATTTGGGCCATAACTTTGGCTACGGTCATGCTAGAAGCTCCAGATGCTCCAGGTGCTTATAGTACTATATGCGTAGATCACAGTTACATCAATAACTCAGATCTGCCTTAAGTCCACTTAAGATGTTATTATAAAATGCCACAGATATATAAAATGCTAAATACTGGATACATTTCCATATTGGAATTCATAGTACCAATTTTTTTTTTTGGAGTAAATTTGTCAACATCCACATTTATTGGGTTCAATCGTGACCATTCTAAAATCTCCGACAATTTTTTAGGTGGAATCGGGACCATTCTTAAATCTCCGACAATTTTTTGACATTGCCACTCGATTTCAAACAAGCAGAACACGCCGATATTTTCGATTGAACGTCCGGGGCAAAGTCGTTTTGGAGTTTTGACATCTTACACTGAGCCGGTCGCTTGGAATTTTTTGATTATAACGTCTCCGAAGTCACATTATTACGAAGAAAATTTTATCGAATTTTGCGAATCGTAACTGCGTTTGAACGCGAGTTTTCGTGACAAGGGAAACTTCATCTTTTTGAAGGGAAGCATTTTACGTTTTCACTCAAAAAGGACACTTTTTTCGACATCTTTTTCTTAGAATTGATGTTGTTTTTTTGCTTGCGTCTATTACAACAAAAAAATGTAAAGGTAAGAATATTTCTTTGTTTGCCGTGGGAATTGAACGCATCTCCCATTGATTTATGGTTCTATACACTAATCAATAAACCATAAGCCTCGTTGTGAAAAGTCTCTGATTCAATATTAAGTATCAACGAAAGCTATGTTGCATGAGATTACAATAATTTATTAGAAGGATTGTGTATTGGCTATCCTTCATATCGTAAAATATATATTAAAAGGATTGTGTATTGGCTATTAAAACAACAAAACTGGCAAAAAAAAAAAAAAAACAAACTATTAAATAATCAAATCTATGAAACAAAACATCGCTTCCCTCGTGTGTCCAACGACGCACCTGTATTTTTTTTTTACTGACTTATTTATAAATGAAAAATCTCTAAATTTTTTTAGCTTTAAGCCCAGGATTTAGGTGTAATACGAGTACCTATTCAGTTAAGTCCACCTTGGTTCGAAATGGGGTGAAAGATTAGTGGGAAGGAAGGAGCAATCAATTGAAACATGTGTAGGATGTTCTAGGCGTGGTGAAAGACTTAGAAACATGAAGATATGAATCTGAGGCAAGTGTTATGCCCTTCAAGGCTATAACATCAGTCAATTCAAGGCTATAAACTCAACCATAAACTTCTCTCCCACTAACTACTACTTCAAGGCGTAAATATTGATGAATTTTTAATTTCAATTGATTAGAAATAAGGATAGAAAATGAAGAAAGATTAAAGCGTAGGACTATAGCCAGGCCGGGATTAGAACCCGGCACCTCTGGGGTGGCAGTAGAGCCCGCTACCTTCTCGACTACCAGGGCTGCCATGCCTTAAGACTTTGCAGCCTTACACCTAATGTTGATACCACCTTTATCTTATAGATTTAGATGTAGAAATAAAAAGTTCTTTTAAAATAACTCAAAATGTTCACTTTTCCTCAATATTTTTTCCCCTTATACCTAAATGTACTTCTTTTACTTTGAAATGCAAGTTTGTTTTTAGTTTTTAATTGCTTTGATTATATATGTGAAATGCATTAAATTTTGTGTGCAACTACTTAATGTTATTTTTTTTAATTTATGAATTCAGATTGTTTTTCAACAATGAGTAAAGCCTTAAACATTACAAAAAAATTTTATATAAAACATTTTATATTTTATTATTGGCAACATTTAAACAGGAATCAAAGGAAGCATGCAAGGTATACAATCACTTCATCGATGATCATGCTTTGATCCCTAGTAACTCGAACTTGTTTTAACTAAATATGACCGACAATTCAATCGAATATTTCAAACTAGAAATATCAAATAACTGTAAAATAAAAACTTGATTATGATTCTATGTAAAAATTGAGTTACGAAGGATTGAGGAAAGATCATTCATGTGTAAACGTTATGTGTTAATTATCATGTTTTGAGTTTATGTGATATAAAGTGGGAGTGAAACCGAAATGTGACTCTAAAAATGATACTGCAAATAGTCATAATTGGTTAATTCTTCTGAAATTAATCTAGATGACGATTTCACATTTTCGCTTTCACTCACCTATTAAAAGATCGACTAATAATTGTGGAACTATTTTGTTGCCTTGCCGCGTTTTTTCGCACATTGACACAAACAAAATCAAACATTGAATTTGGTATAAAAATTTATATACACATAACCTCGAAATACTGAACACAATAGTTAACAGTTATAATTAACGGTCTAAATTTTTCATTATAAATATGCCAATAGTCGTTCGAGAAGGTGCTCGTTCAAAACATTCAATTCGGACTTTCGCCACCGCTCACCAAAGCACTGGGCGCCATACCTAGATGGCGTCTCTTACAAGCTGCTCTGCCGCATGTCATGCACTGCGTTGCAGCTTTGCTGCACAACAGAGTTAAGGATATGCAGGCCATTGGCGCTGTAGAAACCAAGTTGCTCTACACAATGCAGTGGATTCTTCTCTATGCGGCCGAAGAGTGTGCCGACGATGAAGATGCCGAAGAGCATTTAGGCGATAAGGATAAAGATTCGAAGGATAAATCAATAGATCAGTATCTGTTCTCAGTGCCAACAATTACGGTAATATTGATTTTACTCTAGAAAGCTTTACTTTTGATTGACTTACTTTGCATCCAAAGCTCTTCGTATACCTATTTGCGCCTATTATTCATCATCTGAAGGAGTCGGACTTCCAAAACTTTCGATTGGAAAATGGCATTAAACTGTGGCAAGGCATGTGGGACAATCGAGCGCCTGGTGCGCCTTGTTTTACTGCGCCCGTCAAGCCTAAGGCTCGAAATCTACTCTGTGCTCCATCACCAAAGGGATCCACAGATGTTATAACAAGTTTGAGTAGTCAATAGATATTGTCAATAAAATTTTTTAACATAGTATGTTTAGGAAAACCCTCAGGTCACGCCGATAACTTCATGTCCCCTAAGGCTGAGTCGCCACAGAGCATAACAAACTCGGAGAATACGCGCCAGGAGGAGGACGTAAGTAGATGAACGCTTAAATCTTGCTTGGATCAAGTGCATGCTTATACGTAGATGAAATTAGTTCTGAGCTTTTTATTTATAAAGAAAATAAAATATGTGCTGCAATGTGACCGATGTGTGCTATAATGCCCCGTATTGGAGAGTAAAATCACTAAGTATAAGCTTCTGTTATGTGGGAGTCAGTCCAACCAACTATTAGATTTTCAGGAATTAAGAAATTGTGCTGTGATGTGTTCAAGTTGTGCTGTAATAGTTCGTGGAGAGATTTAAAAAATCGTATCTTTTTTTTTAAAGACTAAACCAACACTCAGAAGAAGCCCCCTATTAATGGGAAAGCACTGTGTTGATTCGGAAGACGGGTGATGGTTGGAGGTTGGAAAGATAGATTAATGTCGGTGAAGATTTGTTTTAAATTTACACAGCTCAAAACTGTAAACGCGCGGGCAGATTGTTCCTCAATTTTGCTGTACGACTAGTGTTGCCATATATCCCGTATTTTATGAGACGTCCCACATTTTGCATGATTTTTTAAGTGTCCCGCCGGGAAAAATGTATCCCGTATTTTTAACATTTTTGTAAAATGTCTATCATTTCAAATACGCATTCACATGAACTGAGGCATTCAGATTAGAAGTGTAAGCCGACCATAATATCCATAGAACTATTACATAGTACATACATTTCAAGCAACACTGAATGCGAAATATATGTAAAGCGCACATCTGAGTACCTAAATAAATTATTTTTTTTTTCTTTTTTTAAAAATAACTTTCTGTTTATTTATTGTCCCGTAAAATTTTCCAAAATCCCGTTTTTTTACATATTTTCAATTTGTCCCGTATTGTTGGAAAACAAATCTGGCAACACTATGTACGACTAAAGAATGAATTATCCCGGTAATGCGAGGTTCTTTTGGGCATCAAGTCAATGGTAAAGGAATGAGCTTGGTGAGCTGCCCGAGTAGACCGGGAAAACATACGAAGTCATGTATCTCCCTTGACCACTTCCCATGGTATTAGCTGTACATAAGGCTAAGGCAACCAACGTCGATGCCCAAGAGAATTGAGAAAGGATTAAATGTTTTCATCTCCAATCAGATATACCGCACGTCGTTGAATTCGGTTCAGAAGCTCCAAATAAGATCTTGGATTGCTGAATGTAGCCAATGTGTTATTATTGCATTAATAAGTTAATGCATTATTTGTGCAGCTGTTTCACACTATACCATATTCAATATGAGCTTTACAAGCTCACCCAAACCAGTATAGTGAGAATGTTTATGTGTACAAAGCTTTTAAAATTACATTTAAAATAAGATTTAAAATGACTACAGTGTCACCAAGGCAGCAAAGCATCAAATAAAAAAGTTTTAAACAGTGCAGGGATGGTAAAAGATCATGATTGTGTGTCAAAGATTAGCGCCGACTGCAAAGCTTTTATGTTCATAAAGCAATTAATATATTGATAATAATAAAGCAAAATAGAAAAAATGAAAATGAAAAGATTTCCAATATTATAATACATATAAGTAACTTTTAAAATTTGACCAAGAAATTAATGGGAAAAGTTATTTAAAATTATTATTTACTTTATAATGATTTTGAAATCGGTTTTTTTTTTTTTTTTTGTTAAAAAGTTTTTATTTGTCCTTTTTAGAGAATATTTATGTCATAGTATTTTTGAAGAAAATTTCAAACATGAAATTTCGATCATAAAAAATTTGTGTTATTAATTCCTAAAAGTTTGTTTGGTATTTTCCATTTCTGTCTCTTTACAATTTTTATTAAAATGCCACGCAATTTCTCTAATCCCGCGCACTTTATTTACCGTACTTTATAATGATTCTACCTAGCCCTGTGCCAAATTTCAGTTCCCAAGTATCAATATTAACCGATATATAGCACTTTCCTTAAAGTGCCACACTTTATGTACAATCCCGCCCTCTTTTGTAATGATTCTACCTACCCACCTACCTGCATACCAAATATTAGTACCCTAATATCAATATTAACTGAGATATAGTATTTTTATAATATTGCCACACCCCTTTGTTGAATAACGCCCACTTTTTTTATCGTAATTTGTAGTGACTGTGCCTACCCATGTACTTCAGTATTCTAGTGTCAATATTATTCGACATATAGTTTTTATAATAGTGACACGCCCCTTCGTTGAATACCGCCGGGCACCTTCGTGTTTATGGTTTCTACCTGTTGAGAAAAAATTACAGCAATCGGGCAAGTACTTTAGGAGCTATCGCTGTACATACATTTAAAAAAAAAACGTAGGAATCGACGAACTTGAGAACCTCCTCCTTTTTGAAGTCGGTTAAAAGGGCAATAGTGTCTTTTCAAAGACACTGCACAACAATGCAGCAAGAAATAGCGAGCACTGCACAACATGATTCACAGTCATTGCTGGCGAACGAAAGCATAGCAGAAGCAGTGAGTGTACGAAAATAAAGTAAATGCAAAACATTCATTGCCGATCTCTGTTATGTGCATGTTATTCATTTTCGCAATAGTTAATTTACTGTTATGCGACTCCACTACTAGAAATTTTCAACAAAGCTCTTTACTGTAGATATAGCACTGTCTTCACTTTTGTAAGCCGGAGCCGATATTCGTCTTCGGTTACTTTAACGGAAGACTTCAAGATAGCATTTTTTAATTCATGTTTAATTTTCATCAAAAAAGGACTAATAAAAAATCCATTACTTTAAATAAAAAATATACTTTCTGGATATCTTGGTGATCCATTTCCAGTTTAAATTCGTTCGTATGTGTTCATTCTGAATCACACATTTTCCACTCCAAAGGTTTTACCGTTTTGGAACTAGTTCGATTTATACTAGCATAACTTACTTACTTACTTTCATAACTTAAATTTTATAACCCTGCAGCGATATATAAGCTGCGTTCGATTCGCCAGCCTATACTCAATTCATGTCGCTTATTTCAAAATTTGTATGGGAAAACAACAACAAAGTCTACAGCTAGTTGAGTATAGAGTAGGTCAATTATCAGTTGAGTTGAGTAAAGTTGCGTTGCCAGTTTCTTATTTTTTAGTTGGTTTGTGTACGGTATAAGATAAAAGTAATAGATTCTGTCAAAATGTAATGTGAGTACAAAAACAAAATTAATTTATTGGCAGACTTTATGTGGTCTGTAAAAACAAAAGTGTTGCCAACTATGCAGTAAGTAACAGCTAAGTGAGTAGCGGTTTTTTTCGTAATTGAGTTGAGCATTGGCGAATCGAACGCAGCTATTGTTAATATTCTCGAAATAGATATCCTTGATACAATTTACATTTCTGAAAAAAAATCACCAAATTCGAAAATAAGGCAATTCGAAATTAAAATTACGTCTACCTTTCACACAAAGTGACGTCATCTAAATATTAAAGCCTTCATAATTTTTTGATCAAACTTATGACAAAATTATTTTTGCTAATTACATGTATGTAAACATTTTATAAAGGGGGGAATTTTAACTTCGGCATAACTGAAGATAAATCCAAACTAGTTCTTTATAATGATAGCACACAAAGGACTAAATGCAGCACACATGCAAAAAATTTCACTTAATCCACATCATTCTCAACTGTTTCTAGGGCTCTTGGGTGTCATCTCCCAAAGACTTTGCTTTCCCTGAAACTATACCCGAAGAAGCATCCAGCGTTGAAGAGGAACGTGTAGTCATATTTCGTTTGCCCTCAGCACCCTATCTAATGGACTCATCCTTTTTTACCGTAAGCTAGCAAACATCTCTAGCAGACATCATAAAATATTGTATTTTATTGCAGGCAGATGCCAGCTTGCTGCAGCAGTCTCAAAGTCGACGTGGCAGCCGACAATCTATGCATTCAAGAGACAAAGACAAGCCTTCGACTAAATTCGAATTCGATCAGCAAGAGTTAATGCGTGGTGCTTCGCAGAAAGGTGCTAAGCGTAGCGCTTCGACTGAAAGGGACTCTGAAACATCTGACAGATCGGATGTCTTCAAGGCAGATGTCTCAGCAGCAACCTTCTTGGATGTGGCAGTCTTACGTTGCCTATTCATTTCCCATTGGCAGGAAGAGGGCATCTTCTGGAGCTTGCAGTATTTGTACAACAGGTTAGCTGGTGAATACGAGAAGATTTTTTTTCATTCTAAATCTGGTTGAACACATAGATTGAGTGAGATTGGGGAGGAGTCTGCAATACCACTGCAGCAGCCACGCAAGCGGTCAAATTCACTTCCAATACCACAAATCGAGATATCACTCTATCAAGGGCCGGGTAGCAACAGTCGTGACAGTCCCAGTGGCAGTTCCATGGCCAAGGATTACATTGAGATTCCAGACCAATCAGCTACAACCTGTATTGTCGGTAAGAAACTACGTGCTGAATTTGAAATAGAAAGAGCTCTTGGATTTTAATCTAATGTCTTTTCAATTTACAGAAGAATCTAGTCCTACATCTGAACGGCGAGGCAGCGAGAAGAAGAAACGTGTCAAAATGGCCGATCTGAGAGCTTTCGTCGAGACGAAAATGTTTTCAAAGTCCGAGAAAAATTTAGAAAAAGTAGGAATCGATTTGAGTACAAATGGCAAGAGTCAACTGCAACATGCAGTAAGATCTTTTTGAAAACTAAAAACAAATTCTTGAAAAATTTTTGCACTTGCTCTACGTTCCACAATCCACTTATCCACTTAATATTCAGCGCACATACGTTTCTAAGCCAACTTAAAAGCTTTTGTGCACCATAACCTATTCCAAATATTTTATTTTTTCAACCAATGTCTTTTAAAATTAAAACGTCAAGCATGCCCATCCCCCTTTTAAAAAAAAAAAAACCGTCAGCAAATAATAATCTACAAGATGTAATGTGGTAAGATGGAACTTTGGGGGTTTCTTGATCTTTTTATTTTTATTTATGGCATCCATATGAATGACAAATTAAATCTTAAGTCTAATTTACCCTTAAAGGTTCTTCTACTAGGAGTTCACACAATCCATTGAAGTGTCAAATCGAAAAATTACATTTAACTTCTATTGGCAAGAAAACAATTGAGTTTTTTCCAAAGATTCTACAGAACCTAATAAAGATCCAATGACTCAAATGGAAACTGAATTTTCCACTACTATACCTTGTTTTCATTCTTGCCAGTTATTTTCATGTACAGCTCGTGCTCGGTCTCAAAAAATATAAATAAACTAATAAGCACAATCGCTCCCCCACGCTTGTGATAGAAATTTTTCTTGTCTTTCATCTCAGCTAGATTGACAGCTTTAACAGTTAAGATCTCGTACGTGGACGGTTGATCTTTGACGTTCATGAACGTTAACCACATTAATCTTTTGTTTAAAAAGGAACCGGACTATGCCAATAAAACAACAACTGTTGATTAACTCTTGTTTATTATTTATTTTGTCACCTTCAAAATAATCATCATCGGAGGCGTTACACATATGCCAACGTTTTTTCCATTCTTGAAAGCATTTTTGGTAGGCCGAGGTAGCTAATGGCCTTTAGCTCCCACTGCGAATTCTCTTTGATGGCTTCTATCGTCTCAAAATATTTTCCACGAAGCGACAATTTTAGTTTGGGGAATGGCAAAAAGTCACACGGGGCCATATCTGGCGAATATGGTGCTTATTGAACCATATTGACATTGTTTTTGTCAAATAATCGCGTACAATGCGTGATGTGTGAGCTGGTGCATTATTGTGGTGCAAAAACCATAAATTACCCTTCCCTAATTCTGGCCTCTTTCGCTGAATATTTGCGCGCAAACGCTTTAAACATTCAAATAATATTTAACGTTAACCGATTGACCCTTCGGAAGGAATTCCAAGTGCACGGCACCTTAAGAATGCACGACAACATCACCTTAATTTTTTAACGACTTTGAGGTGGTTTTTTAGGTTTCGGCTCATCTGGATAGCGCCATTCTGCAGATTGTTGAGCTGTTTCGACGTCATACTCGTACACCCAATTATCATCACCAGGAATGATGCGCTAAATTTCCGTATCGTCCATTAAAAGCATCTCCTGAGCATCAGTTTTGCGAAACTCTTATGAAGGAAATTCAGCAATTTTGTCACAAGTCGCGCTGAAACCCTTCGCATGTCTTAAGCACCGTGTATAATGGTGTGCGCCGATCTAGTCGATGTATCAAGCTCGACAGCTATATCTCCACGGTCACACGACGATTTTTAAGAACAATTTCCTTTACTTTTTTGACATTTTCATCGAGGCAAGTTGTCATCTGATGTACGACCCTCTTGAAACAATTTGTACCATTTAAATGCCTGCGTGCAGACTCCCCATAGGTTTTCTGCAACATTACAATGCAGAAATTCCGTTGGTAAAACACGATTTCAAACACACTCCTTGCTCAACCTTTTTGTTCCATTATGAAATTCACAGGTCAGACTGGAGAACTTGTTTACAAAGCAATAAGAAAGCAATTTATCGGCTCGCTTGCCTTTCTGAGAGTCCGATTCGAAAAGGTGGACAGGGTAAACAAAGTACACACGCCCGCTCGCGGACTCGTATGCTATTAAATATCTTATCGTTCTCTTCCATGAACGCATATCTTTTGAGGCTTTAGGAAATGAGAATTTATTCCTTGTACCTGCCAAAACGAGCGTTCTCAAGGACGAGGATACAGATGAAGCTTTTGATGCGCATGAGACAAGTCGTGAGCAGTAAAACAGGAATGGAAGTAAAGAAAAATGAAGCACTCAAGTTCGTCATTGCAATAGATTCCACTGGGATTATCTATTAAACTAGCTGAGTTATTGGAATTTTTTAGGGTTTTATGAACTCCTTGGACATATAAATATCAGTCGAATATGTGGAGCCAATAAAAAGAAAATCCAAAAATCCAACTAGTTTCATATATCATCCCAGTGGGACCTATTTATCTAATGCCATGTCTATACACAGAGTTAACTTTGAGTTTTGTTTGAAGATACTCTAAAAAGTACATACTTTTAGCATTTCTCAAATTGTGTTTTGATAAACATAGAAACAAAGTTGAGTTTGGTTGAGTTTCATCCTGCAAAATTGTATTGGGTTAAGAGTTTATTTTGCGTTCAATCGCAAAACTCAACTTTGTACTGGAAACTCAAACTAAACTCTCTGTGTAGACATGGCATAAAAGCATGGCTTTTGTCAAAGAAATTGATAAGACTAAACACATTCCAATAACCCAACTAGTTCCATTGAAAATCCGAGTGGAACCCTTTTGACTGATATTCTTAAATTTTTGTTCATAGAGTCCTAGAAATCAAAAAAATTCCAAAACCAATGATCCAATATAATCATAGATTTTAATTTAAGCAGCTCAACTGGTTCCAACTAGTTCCATAGATTATCACAAGGGTACCTAAGTATTTGATTGATATTCATTAATTTTTGTCCAAGGAGTCCACAAAATCCAAATAAATTTCAATGTACTAAATAAACAGGCGATATATGTCCAAGTAGTCCATAAAGCCCATGGTCCATCTAACTTTATATAACCTCAGTGAGCTATAATTACTTTAACCCATCGGTGAGCTAGACTATGACCCTTTTATAATTCTCGCCAATCACTGCCATGCACGGCTCATGAACTGTCGATTGAGCTTTAATCTTCTCATATGCGCACGATCTCTTATGCAAATGTTTTTTAAGCGTTCTCGTACATAAGCAATTACGATTGCTATTAAAATTAAGCTTTCGTACGTGAGCGTGAAATGTTTCACGCTTTTACAAATAACTTCTTAAATGTTTCGATATAAAGTCGAGTTTTTAATCTCTATATAGATTTGTAGACTATATAGAGATATAGATATACAGATATAGACTATATAGAGACAACTAGAAAGTCGAGTTTGTAATCTCTTAACTATGAAATCGATTCCATATCCAAAATTTCTGAATACTTACATTTTTTTATTATTGGAACATTTTTTTCATATCCTACATATCTGTATTTGTACACCTGCTTATATTCAAGTATGTGTTTTAGTTTGCAAACCTGCTTGCGTATTGTTATTAACGGGTTTATTTTTTCTCTGCGATCTAAAATATCTTTTTTTATCTAACCCTTTCTTGTTTTGTTTTTGTAAAGGACTGTCATCGTAGTTTGGATACTGGAGAGAAGAAGTTGTCTCGATCAGTTTCGATGATTTCTCGCGAACCAGCCAGCAATCTCATCAAAGGAAAAAGCATGCCTAGTTTAAGGTATTACCTCAATAAAATCCCCCATTAAGCATTCTGCGTTGTAAAACACTCAACACTCGATTTTAACTTTTCAAAAACTCATACACAATTACATCATGTTTACCAAACTTTTTCATAGATTAGATCTCACTATCACAATGTTGTGACGCATCACAATTCCGTTATTGCAGTAAAATTAACTGTATTACGTAGTGAAATGATTAGGTTTACGACTTAATTGAATATTATTTAGAAATGTAGGAAGTTCTCCGTGAATGCTATCGCTTAATACATACCAGACAGTCACTATTCAGAATTTGACTTATGGGCTGACTATTTTGGACAGTTCTCATTTCAAGTATTTGAAAATGTATTATGTTAACAGAATGACTTATAATTTGGTTGTATTATTAACAATTTCGATTTCGAGTTTTAAAACAATGATTCGCAGAAACGACGTGTCTGGAACTCTAAAGTTTTAAATTATTTACATTTGTGACGAAATGAGCCATATCGACCAATTTACGCGAAGTTATCGTATATGGGCAATTCCATGGTCGAGCACGCGACATTCGTACGCCTTTGAGGAGCAAAAAAATGAAGAAAATTAAAAATAAAATTTAATTTTTTTTAGTTTTCGATAGCATTTTAGTAGCAATATGTTTAGTAAAAAATGTAGATTCGGTAGAATTTATGTTTCCAATATATTAGCCATTAACAGGCGATCTAGCACGCGACAAAAAATGGAACTCGTTTTCGACTGCATATAGAAAAATGCAGAAATCTGCGAAACGCAACAATAAATTTTAAAACGAATAATTTTAAACTTAAATGGATTAATGTGGCCTTCTAATAATAGTTGTCATGTTGACATACTTACATTTATTTTTTTTTTTATTAATGTTTAGTGTAATGTAGCACGTGACATATTTTTACATCGCGCTTGTAATAAGTATAAGTTAAAAAATTCGATCTCAAAACTTCATTAACAACAAAAAACGTCCTGTATATTATTTGTGAGTTTTATATTAATAATATTAATAAAAAAATAATTTAAAATACATATGAGGCAACTGAAAAAATGATGAAATATTAGTTTTTGAATGAATATGCTGTTTGAGCTAACATTAATTCCAAATGTTCCTTATAAGGGATCGAATGCAGTTCCCGGATACCTGGAATATTTGTTATGTCCTTCCATTTCTCTATCAAATTTGACGAAATCTCTTTAATTGTGTCAGCACCAATATACATGATTTGAATGCCAGTTATGTGCTCTTGTGCACATTTAAAGAGAGAAAATGCATCATTTAAAAGCGTTGCATAATGCATTATGCACGTGTTTTACCCATCAGCATAAATATATATTTTAATTATATGCAAGTTAAGGGAAGGGTTCCCTCATTATGGACAAAAATAAGGCAAAGTTTGTATTTTTGTTGTAGGACAATGAAAAGGCGTACGAACTTTTGGTTTTGATGATTATATTAGTTTATTATCAGAGAATTTAAAAAAGTGAAAAAGTTGAAAAAATTCAAAATGGCGGCTACAAAATGGACATTTCCGTGGGCCCCTGCGCGCGAAACATGGTGTCCTAACTAAAATTCTGCCGCTTCTTGTGGTGGACTGAAATCAAAAATTGTTGTTATTACTTAAAGATAATGATATTTTCTATGACTGGAACTAAAATTGTTATTATCCATGTAAAATTCATTGAATAATGAACATTAGAACTAAAAGTTCAAATTTTGCTTGTTTTCCATTTCAACAACGTTAAAAAAATATAAATAAATAATTTTTATACATGATGTTAGTTCAGGGCGTACAAAAAAGCATGCACTTCCAAACAGTTCTTAGATAAAGAGAATCGGATCAGGCCTGAGAGTTTTAGTTAGATCGGAAAACGTGGTTTCGAGATAAGCGCGTTTGAAGTTTTTTTAAAAGTTTAGTTTGGACGTAGCGCGCGTGAGATAGGTGTCTTCAAGACGTTGCCATTCGAAAAATATTCGTCGGATCGAAAAATCCATTTACGCACATATTCTACACATATGTGGCTTTCATTTTTTGCAAAAAAAAATCGAGTTTTTAGTCCAAAATGAGAGAACCCTTCCCTTAAAATAAAATAAAATTTTTCTTTTTAAAAGTAATACGTGCTATAGCGAACGCGACACACTTCATAAATCAAAATTATATTTTTGGTATAATAATTTTATGAAGTAACTTTTTTTTTAAGGTGAGGCCACCAAATTTGGTTAGAATTAAAATTTTAGACACTTGCCTAGAACGATCGCGAAGTACTGATAATAAATGGTACTTCAGGTACAAGAATGCGACGTTATAATATCAATGAAAGCAAAATAAAAATTTACCGTTAATGGAGCTTTATTTGGTCTCTTTTCAATTTTTTAGTATTTATATGTCTTTTGTAGAAAAATTTCATAAGTTGAGAGGAACCATAAAATAAATATATAAACAAAAAATACTAATGAGAAAAAGGCATTAAAAGTAGCTAAGATCAAGAAAAATATATTTTTAGTTTTGAGGCAAATTTTCTCAAAATAACAACTGAGATAAGCTGTAAATGCATTATATTATAAAAATTTATGCATTTTTTAATATAATATTAGAAAAAAATTATTTGTTTATTAACATTTTAATTTTCGATCCCGGTAGACCATACTGTGGAAATGCCCATATGCCATTTTTTCGAAATTTGCTTTTTGATGCAAATTTGTTCTACACCCCACAACGTATCACCTGGTTAAATATTGTAGCTGAAATCCCTATAAGTGCGTCAAAAATATACTGTATATTTTATAGTAGGTTTCAATGCATTTTTTGTTGCGAGCGAAATTATCGTTTTGCTCTACAATAGATTTATCATAAAAACTACGAATTTGTCACTTTCTAATTGGTAATCGGTACTCAATATGTAGAATGCACTCAAAACATCTTATCCAAGCATAAAGTGTTGATAAGCCATACTCATACATATTTGTATGAGGTGCTAAATTTCTAAAAGCATTACGAAATGCAGCGTTTGTGAAGAGTATTCTGAAATTATACTAAAAAATTTGACTTCGATCATTGTCATATGAAATTTATGATGCATTTGAAAGGAATCAAACTGTGTTGGAATACTTTCAGATATTTGTTGTTTTACTTTCTCAGCTTCAACAATAGCCAAGATAGAACTTTCTTTTTCAGAAACCAATTTAATTGGCCTAAAAAATCGTCACATATCACTTCCCATTTTCACTTGCAAGAATACATACGGCAAATGAGTTCTCATCGATTCTGTTTAATTCCGAGTCCGAAAAACTTTGTCGGTATGTAGGATGACCACTACTACCATCACAACCCCATTTGTATATTGCAGTAATACTATATTCAGTAAGGTTGACGCAAAATTCCTTCTGCGATTCAACGATCCTTCTTGCAGTATGATCAACCAAGCTCTGTAGGAAGGCTTCAGCAGACGTATCGGTAATTTTAACCCCGCATTTTTGGCCAATAATAATGCATCCTATGTTGGATATATGTTTGCATTTCTTATTTTTGCACCAGATTGCATTAATATGTACGAGTGCTTTATAAAATCCCCGTCCACGTAAAGAGACAATGCCTCATCAGGAGTGTATGCAATGGCATTATTGGCTTCAGAAGCAATAGTATTTTTAATCTTTGCTGCAATTGAAGTATCAGAATGAAGCATTGATACCACTTCTGATGCATTACTTTCACCTGTCTTGTGTAAACTACCGCGCGTGGCTACTACAAGTTCATCGCATGAAGTTTTATTCACAAGCTCTGCAACTTTATAAACTTGGGTCTTCGAAGTACATTCTGAGAACTCTTTTGCAGGTCGTCCAATATTATTGCTTTTTGTTGGCTCAACTAATATAATGTCACTGTCCAACCAATCTTTACTACACGCAAAGAAATTTTTCGTTTACCGCAACTGAAAAATTCACCAAGTACTTTTCGTTTGCGAGTTTTATTTGCCGTAAACGAATATTCCGTTGTCATCACCTCAAAAATATATCTTATAAATATATTCCGCGAGCTATTTCGGTCATTATTATTTATTATATTAATTATCTTTTTCACTATGTCCGTCCTTCTTTTTATGGATTGCACCTCATCGTATCTCTGCTGCTATCTCCGTCCGCTTATAAAATAAATTATCAATTTGCTTATATAGTAACGATAGGTCCAAAAAGTAACTCTGAACTATAAGCGTTGTGTTTATACAACGAAGGGAAAAACAAATGAAAATTTCAGTTGGGAAAAACAAATTCTTCAATTGCTACAATTTAAAAATCACTCGCGTTTATGACAAACAAAATTAATTTCCTGCAACTTAATGACGCGTTTCTCGCAAGTGACTATTATTATGACAACTGTTGAAACGTTTGCAAACAACGATTTCAAGCACGACAAACGAAGTTCGTTTGCGGCGAACTCGCGATAAACGTTTTTTTTTCTTTGCGTGTACGTTCTTCAAAAACTGATAACGCTCTGTTGCTCTTCTTCCACCTTTCTAATATTTTGCCTTAGAATTTCCTCATTTTTTATATTTCTCAGTACTACTCCTCATTATACTTTGTTTTATCTATTTTCATTATAAAATAAGTGGGCTTCCATATTCCAAAATTTCTTAGTAGGGACGTTTTCATTGTGTCAAATTAAAAAAGGCTGCACGCAAAGAAATTTTTCGTTTACCACAACTGAAAAATTCACCAACTATACTTCGTTTGCGAGCTGTATTTGCCGCAAACGAATATTCAGCTATCACAACTTAAAAATATATCTTATACATATATACCGCAAGCTATTTCGGTCATTATTATTTATTATATTAATAATCTTTCTCTTTATGTCCGTCCGTCTTCTTATGGATTGCACCTCCGTTGCTATCTCCGTCCGCGTATTAAGCAAACTACCAATTTCCTTATATAGTAACAATTTGTCCAAAAGTAACTCTAAACTAAAGGGTGTTTTTTTTAGAGGTATAGAACTTCGAGTTGAAATAAAACACAAGAAAATCGTTTTAATGTCCATCAATTTGGCTTTATTGGAAGGATAATTTTATGCCATTAATGTTTAAATATGATTTCGGGCATGTGGCCGCCGCGGCTGGCTCGAATAAAGCCAATTCTACAGGTCCAATTTTCAACCACTTTTTCGAGCATATGGGGCCGTATGTCGGCAATAACGCCACGAATGTTGGCCTCCAAGTCCCCTAACGTTTCTGGTTTGTTGGCGTAGACGAGCGACTTCACATATCCCCAAAGAAAATAATCCAATGGTGTCAAATCACACGATCTTGGTGGCCAACTGACAGGTCCATTCCGCGAAATTATGCGCTCATCGAATGTTTCCTTCAATAAATCGATTGTGACGTGCGATGTGTGGCATGTAGCGCCGTCTTGTTGGAACCAGAACTCATCCACATTCATGCCATCCAATTCGGGAACAAAATAGTCGCTTATCATGGCTCTATTGCTGTGCACGGTGGCGAATCGATTTATTCGGGTCCTCTTCAACATTTTGCTCTACAGCGGCAATTGTTTCTTCGGTGCGCACTGTTCGACGTCTCTGCGGATGCGTATTATCACATAGAGTAAACGTAGTGCGAAAACGACCCATGGTTAACCGAATTAATTGCTCTGATGGACGACCATAAAATGGACGGAGCTTGCGGTAAACTTCGCGAACTGAACCATTATTTTCGAAATAAATTTGCACGATTTGCAAGCGTTGTTCTTTTGTCAACCTGTTCATGATGAAATGGCAAACCAAACTGAACATAAATGACATTAGAGTTGCCAGATTTGACCACAAAATGCCAGTTTTATCTCTTTTCGAAAAACAAACCACTAAAAAAAACACCCTTTATAAGCGTTATGTTTATACAACGAAGGGAAAAATAAACAAAATTTTCAGTTGGGAAAAACGAAGTTTTCAATTGCTGCAATTTAAAAATCACTCGCGTTTATGACAAACGAAATTAATTTCCTGCAACTATATGACGCGTTTCTCGCAACTGAACTGTTATTATGACAACTGTTGAAACGTTTGCAAATAACGATTTCAAGCACGACAAACGAAGTTCGTTTGCGACAAACTGGCGATAAACGTGTTTTTTTTCTTTGCGTTTGGGAACATTCACTGTTCCTAAAAAAGACATTAACCAATAAACTGACAAGAGCTGGCAGAATGGACATTTTACAACAATAATAAACCGAATAATAAACAAGACAATAACCACACCGAATCTGATAGAATCCAATCATTTGCACTTCACGAAACTATAGTAGATCACAGTATACCACTTAAAAAGTGTTATCACAAATGTTACCTACTGCAATATATTTCTATTGAACTAGATAAACACGGGCCACAAAAATTTATGTTTTAGTAAATATATACCATCCATTTAAAAAAAAAAAAACTTTAATTTACAAAAATTTCAATCAACCGCGTTAATATTGACAAAGTGCACGCACGGAGTAAATAGGCGCCAAAATATGTCAATGCAGTTGCTGCAACACATGTTACATTCGAAAACTTACAGCTGTGCGAATATTGAAAGCAAAACAAAAGTGAAAACCTCAATTAACTCAGTGCAGGTAATCAATGAAATGCAAAAAAGTGTTCGATTTAAAAGTTGCAGAATTTGACTTAAATGCCGCTAGATCAGTGTTTTCAACCACTGTGGAACGTTGGTATCTATCAAAATGTTGGTGATTCGCCACATGACTTTACTCTCTGTGATGATGCTTTCTTGAGAAGGAATTCCCAATACGCTAGTCAAACCAAATCTGCTATTGAGGACATATGCGCCCCGAGATGCACTCTGCCCACGGTCAACAAATTGTTATGGCCACAATTTATATTTCAGTCAATCAGAACGTTGAAGACGAAATATTTTCTCCACGAGGCATTATTAGCCTATGCAGAAGGGGGTTGGTGGCGGCCGTGGCGCAGTGGGTAGAATGAGTGAACCATACACCAGAGAACCCTAGTTCAATTCCATTCGAAACAAAGTTTTTCAATTGAATTAATTTTTCTGTTCGGTCGTCACCTCTCTGCAGACAATAGGTCTGTTTCCGTACTCACACTGTGTAACTTGTGAAACACTATTTTCTGTTTCCGTACTTTCTGTGCTTAAAATGGGAGAAGAGAAACAAGCACAAAATCGTTCTCTCGAGCACACAAAGTACACAGAGAGTGCTAGAACCCAAGACCAGTGTTGCCAGTCTAGCCTTTTTGAGGCTAGATCTAGCCTTCTTTACTGTCGTCTAGCCTCGAAAAATACCATCTAGCCTCTAGCCTTTTTTTAGCCTTTTTTGCTTCGTTCTACACTGAACCAAATATTGTTCTTAAAATCAAAGAATCTCGTTCATAAAGCGAAATTCATTGATTTTTAAGAACTATTCATTGCCCCAAAGAACGAATTCATTGGCTCAATGAATCGTTGTTCTTAATTTTAAGGAACAGTTCATTGTTCGTGTTCATTAAAATTTTGTTCCAGTTCTTGTGTTGTAATATCTAAAAAACCATTAGAGAATTTTATCTCAATAAGAAACTGATTTTTTTAAAATATATCTTGATATTTTTTTAAAATTTGTAAGGACAGACTAACTTATTGTAACAGTTGTATGTGTCATTAATTAATCATTTTTCTTCATAGCATATCAAAGAAATAACGTAAGAACAAAGATTTATTGAACCAAGGAACTCGTACCTTAGACCAATTTTAATGTATAATACATTGGGACAAAGAACTTTTTCTTTGTTATTAAGTACGTTTTTGGTTCTGTGTAGCCTTTTCTAGCCTTCTTTGATATATTGCTAAAGATGTATGGACCAGAGATCTGCATGAATGGATCCATTTGTTGTTTCAAGTTCCTTTAATTTTTCCACTCCCTGCAAGTCGAGGCGAGAAACAACAAGTTTGCGCGAATCATAGGCAGCAAGAATTAAGTCGCCAAATGTAGAAAACTGGAAATGTAGAAACTTGAAATGTAGGGAAAAAATAATTATTTTGCTTACAAATCCTTTATTTTCAAGTCTGTTTACGAAGTTCGAGGAAATGACTTCATGTCGTCAGTGCAAACTTCGTTTCTCGAGTTAAGAATACAGTTTAACTTTAAAGCATTGGATTGAAGTATGTTTGTGTTCTTTTTGTTGTTTTTTTATTTCCTGCCCCTGAACAGGGGAGCTTTAAGTAGGGCCGGAAAGGGTTAATATATATGGCCGACCCCCATTACTTTTGCAAAAGGAACATTTTTCCCTTGGGGACCTATTCCCTCCGACCACTCCGTAGGGGTTAATTAATTTCGTCACTTTGTATAGAAAAGTATTAGTAGACGCTTTCTACGACACGAGCTTTCTACGGCAGCGCAGTAGCTTAGACTGGAAAAGTAGAAAACTTGATTTTTTTTACCAATTAATGTAGGGTAAAAATAAAATAGAATCAAGTCTGACTTATTATTCGTTTTTCAGAAGCTAGTCGTGGCTTGTAGGGTAGAAACATATCAAGTTTCTGCAAGTCCAGTCAAAACTTGATATTTTTCAAGTTACTTGATTTTCAATTGACTTGTTGCAGATCTCTGGTATGGACCCAGTGCAACCCTGTGCTCTAAAAATAATATATTTGGCAGCACTTCATAAATGAAACGTTATTTCAGCTGGAAATGGAAAAAACAAATATTCTTTGCAATTCTGGTTTCCATTTACTAGATAAAGTTTCTAAATTCATACTAGAAATGAGTGAGAAAATGGGTGATTTTAATGATGAAACTGAATGAAACTTCCAGCTCCAGCAATGGGGCTTCGTCTGATTAATGGAATTTGAGGAGCCGAGTGCAAGCAAGAAAAATCTGAAAAACTGGAAAAATACGGTTTTTACACTATTTATATATTTGAGCTTGAAAGAATGAATTCAATTTTAATCAATTTCAAATATGTTTTGTACTTGGTATTGTTTTACATTCATACAGTATGTAAATATATAAATACTTACGTATATTTACAGAGTAAAAAAATAATGTAAACAAATCTAGCCATTTTTTAGCCCTTTTTTTAAGCCATCTAGCCTTTTCTAGCCCTTTTTTAAAGCCCATCTAGCCTTTTTCCCCAAATATTTCTGGCAACACTGCTCAAGACTTCGAGTAAAGTCAGAACAAGCATCAAGAAGAATAAGCATCAATAAGAAGAAGCAAATATCAAATTACATTTCATAATTGTTTATGTTTTGCGATAAATAAATTCATAAATTGTGTGCTTAAAAAGAAATTTACGTACAATAAATAAATAATAATAAATAAAAAATAAGTAATTTTCCAGTTTTGCATTAAAGAATGGCTTTTAATAATTGGCGCAATTTACGTTTGACACGTCTTCAGTCAAAATCAGCTCTTTTGTGCTTGAAACTTACTAGAAGCTGTTTCCGTACTTTTGCAACTATTCTCACATTTCATTTTTACTCTCTCAGTTTAAACTTACACAAATCTTACACAGTGTAAAGCTAGGTCTACACGATACAACGGCTGTACAATCGCTCATCGTACAGCAGTTGGCTAATTCTACCATTCGACCGTGCAATATTGCAACAAACTCGTCGCACGCTTGCATCCAAACGATACAATAATCGCACACAACCGTCAAATAGCAACCGATATTGGTACAACCGTTGTATCGTGTAGACCTAGCTTAAAGTACGGAAACAGACATAATGGCAAACCTCAGAGAGTAATAGCCTAAACAGATTAGGCCAAAACACATACAAAGCATGCATGCCTCAAGCATGCATCATGCCTGTGAAGCATGCTTGGTTAAAGCACATAGAAAGCATGCATCACTTATGTGATAAATTTCAAATATGTTAAACTGAATAAAAATTTTAAAGAAAAAGTAGTGAAAATACATTGAATTTAATCAAAAACAACTAAAAATGGAATTGGAGGATATTTTATGCTTATTGGTTGTGTTGATATTGCTTTTATTTCACACATGTCTATTGTCAATGCTTTGATGCCTGCAAAAAGTTAAAAGTTCGCCAACTTCAGGCATGCTTCAAGCATCATGCATGCGTGCATGCTTTTAATGTGGGCTACTTCATAAGAATATGTATATTCAATCACAAATGTCAGATGCTTGAAGCATGCATGCCTCCTATGTGCTTTGGCCTATTGAGCATAGCCAACACGCATGATACAATTATACAGGTAGTATTGACAACTATTGATTTTCTCAGCAACGAGGAAACGACCATCTGTCAAAAACAGTTGTTCGTGGAATAATGTGAAACGAAAGTGAAAAACATAACCTAAATAAAATTTGTGCGTTTAATATAAAATAATGAAAGTTTTGAAAAAACTATGTGTGATTTGTGCTAAACGTTTTCCAGTCGGAAGCGTTAAATTTAATTCAATTATGCACAATTTTAATTGAAAACTTATTTCATTTCGTCTGAATTTCGTCCATATGTATATGCAGCTGCTGAGGTTGCTGCATTTGAATGTTTTCCACATTTTTTTTTTATGTTTGCACTAAATCGCATTAAGTTGACAAATTATTTTCGCTAAAGTAATAATAAATCACTATTATTACAATGCTCACTATTTATTATTACATAAAATAGAAAATATTTTACAAGCAAATGAAATGAACAGAATGAAAATAACCAACAGGTAGTGAACGCAGCCAACATGCAAATGTTGACGAACTTTTAACTTTTGCCGTAGCCAACGGTGTCAAAATAAATAGTTTCCAATTAGAAAACTTGAAATTCATTACAAAATAAATTGAAAATGAGTTTTAAAGAATAATTGATAATTTTTTTTTTGTAGAAAATCTTTCATTAAATTGAGCAACACGTCTTGAAATATCTCTCGTACCCACCATCGCCTCTTGTTTTTTAAATAAATACATATTATTAAAAACATTGCTAAACAAATTTCAAAATTATCTATTTCAAAAAAATTTTAAATTTACACATCAACGTTATCAACACAAATTCTAATATGTTCACAGCGTTTCGTTGATTACGTTTTCGACAGCTCGCTATGTGTTGGCTGTGTTCAATCTGTTTGGGCTATAAATAATGCCATTTTAAGCTTCTTGAGAATATTCACAATAGTCGTTCTGAGCATGGTATAATAATACATGGTAGCATTGACAACTGCTTATTTTCTCTTCAACAGGAAAATATAAATTGTCAAAAACAGCTTTTTGTGGAAATACATCAGCAGCTGCTGTGGTTGTTTTTTTTTTCACTTCAACGTTTTCAACATTGCTTGTGTTTTCAATGGCGGATTGTGAGCGCTCTCTTTTTGAGTATATTTTTTGACAGTATATGATTTCCCAAGCAACTGTCAATGCTACCTGGTATTATTATACCATGGTTCTGAGTCGACATAAAACTAGTAGATCCAGTTCTCGAGAAATTGTGTTCAAACATTAAATAACACAACACAATTTGATCATAAGAAGTTCGGCCAAAATCTTTTCAAGGGCTGAAATGGCCAGTTTATTTTTTTTTTATTTATTATTATTTTACGGAACCCCCTCAAAACTGTTGAAAGAACGTTATCATGAAGTTCAACTCATACTTGGCGGCAATTTAAATATTTGCTACGATAAAGATGACAACCTTTATTTAGATTTAGTTTCTGGTATAACACTGGGCACGACTAGATATGGTACAATTATTGATGTAGTATTCTCACGACTCCTATTTTAGCTTCACAAACCTATTGTCACAGAATTCAACAATGTCGTGAAAAATGTATTTAAAATGTCAATAATATTTTCATGTAACATAATTTATGTTATATATTTTTTCAAATCAATCTAAATAAATATGAATAACAGTTTTATAAGAAGAATTTTTTAAGAGAACCGTTCTAAGGGACAGTGGCGTTCCTAGGCGGGGGCGGGGGGGCGGTCCGCCCCGGGTACCACCATTTTAGGGGTGACACCATATCGATATTTTTTTTTATTTCTCAAACAGAAAGAGAAAGGTACAAATAAATTACGTTAAAAAATGTGTGTCCCATTTTGTCGCGTTGAATTTATTTCTAACAATTTGTGTATCAGTAGCTTCATGCGAAAGGAGTTTTTCAAAGCTAAAATTAATGAATACTTATTTAAGGTCTTCCATGTGACAGGCAAGGCTTTCCAATCTTGCTATTTTATCCATTGAAAACGAGCTTGCAAGTAATATTGATTTCGATGAGGTTATTTAAAATTTTGCAGCTCTTAAAGTAAGAAAAGTTAGTTTTTAAGAAAACGTCATTAATAAGATTTCTTTGTTTAACCTTCGTCCGTGGCGTAGTTGGTTAAAGTGCGTGGCCGCTATGTCAAAGAACTTTGGAAATCAAGGTTCGGAACCCAGCAGCGACAGAAAATTATTTGAATTAAAATAATTTTTCTGTACGGCCGCCACCTCTCTGCAGACAATGGCAAACCTCAGAGAGTAATCAAAATGCCATGTAAAGCTTCTTGAGAACGAGAACTTTCCGTTCATCGCCGTTCGGAGTCGGCGTTAAGCATGTAGGTCCGGTTCTCGGTCAATTGTGTACAAACTAATTAACACGCACAACACAATTGATCATAAGAAGCTAGGTCAAAGTCCTTTCAAGGGCTGAAATGGCCAGTTATTTATTTATATTTATTTTGTTTAACCTTATACCTACATATCACGAATTCCACGAAAAAGTCTACCTCATAGGTCAAAAATCAAATTGTAAAGAGAGAAGAGAAACTATATACAATATATTCTATCCAATTCGGACAACACGTTTTAAGTTGAATTTTTCAAGATAACGGTAGTTTTTCTGTGTTTTTTTTACTTTCGCGTGGTGAATAAGTTGAGCGAAAATTTTGCAGTTTTATTTTGATATTTGCCGTGAGGGCGTGCGCTGTTTATTACAACAATTAAAAAAAAAAATATTTGCTTCAAATTTTTTAATATTTTCCTAATAATCATACATATATATGAATAAATAATTATCAACGACATACCGTGGTAAGAGCAGTTAAATAAATTTAGAAAATATGTAGCAGGTGCGTGACAATATTGATATATGTTTCAATGCAGACTCTAATATAAGAAATTTTTTGCGGAAAATGCTGTTATGTGTGGATATTGAGATGGCAAACCAGATTGAAAAACATTTTTTTTACTATTTCCATTGAAAAAAATTCCACGCGTTTCGCACATGTTACACTTTTTTCTATACAACAATGTAGTTTTTATACACTACGGGTGTTAAGGAGCCAAAAAAGTAGTAAAATCAAAACGTACACTACAACCCTGACCAACTGAACATTATTCGACAAAAACAGAATTTTATTGTTAACTGACTTATAGGAAGAACAAAATGTAAGCATAAAATTCATTTGTATTTGATTTATTAATTTATTTTAATTTCAGTGAAATAAACTCTCTCTCTATAATCTCTATTAAAACTAAATCAAGAGTTGTATTTCTTTTGTTCTTCAATTGTCGAAGCCACCGCGACAATATTTTATTTCAATTTTGCTTGTCATTGATAACCTAAAATTCTGCCGAAAATTGTTGCGCTTCAACGGACAAAATATCACCGGCTTTGAGGTTATGTCAAAACGTGTTTCGCGACAAAGAAAGTTGCCTAGACATTTGGATGCATTTTTTGTGAACATGAGTGGATCATCAACGCCAAGTTATTGTGGCGCTGAAGAGCACAGTGAAACGCTTGAAGACATTACTGTGCGCTCCAGCAATGAGTCGGACAAAATTATCAAGGAGCTCATGGAGCGCCTTAAAGTCTTAGAGACAAAGAATGCATATTTAGAGCAGCGCTTTACGACGTCTTCAAGCTCATGTGTTAGTGAAAGTCAACCTATTGTCTCTTCCCAGCACTTCGCCACACCTTTCTGCAAGCAATTGTCAAACAACCGCCTTCAGCCAGTCATCACTAAAACCACCAAGTGCACAAGCCAGTGCGAACATTCCAACTGTTGCCATCAGCCAGTCGCTTAACACAGAAGCGAATCCAGGTAACTCAACTATCGTATTAAATCAGATTCCATGTACTTCGTCCAACACATTTGCCTACGTAGGGGGGGTCTCAGCTATTGCGTATAATCAACCTGTTATGTCTACCATGCATACCGGTGCACGACATGCGATGGTCACCTGTAGTCAGTCTCTCCCATACAGTACTGCCTTGCCCACGTGGGCGCCGTCAACTACAACAGCTCATGAGCACCAGCCGTTAATTATCACTTCTACTGCTCAAGATAGCATGCGCAATTACCACGTCTTTCAGGGCAATTATAATATTCCACAAGCGCCCTTATATACAAGTAATATTTATTCCCATAATCCAGTACATGCCACAACACCAATAGAAAGTGTTCCATCGCCATATTATGGAAGTCAAGGAACAAGTCGCAAGCTGTATGACTTGCCCGAATTTAATGGTCGCCCAGAAGATTGGCCTATTTTTATCACGGCTTTTCGGGAGTCAACAGCTGCTTATGGCTATACACCCCTTGAGAATACGTTTCGTCTGCAAAAGAGTATTAAAGGGGCCGCACGTGAAGATGTGGAAAGTTTATTGATTAGTCCACAAAACATAGCCTATTTTTTGGAGCAACTCGAATTCAAGTATGGACACCCTGACATTCTCATACGATCGCAACTTCATAAAGTTCATGAAATATCCCCTATTCCTGAAAACCATTTAGAACGGTTAGTCCCATTTGCAGCCAAGGTTCAGAACCTTACTGTATTTTTAAAAACAGCAAACGGTACTCAACATTTGAACAACCCTTTATTGTTGGAGGAGCTTACTTTAAAGATGCCAATGTCAAAAAGAGTAGAGTGGGCTTCATTTTCATCAACAATTAATCCTTATCCGACTTTAGAACATTTTAGTCAATGGGTTAAACAACTGGCTCGAATTGTAGCTAAAGCTACTGCAAATGTTTTGTCCACGCCAGTAAGGCCACAAACGTCGCAACTGAAATCGAATATGAGACAAGTCCTCGCTGTAAATAATTCAGTGCCAGCAATAGTTCAACAAGCAAGGGGTTGTTTGGAATGCATGGGATCCCATCACTTGTCTCAATGCAGCCAATATTTGAAATACTTACCGGATAAGCGATGGGAGGGAAGCGATGTTTGTCAAAAGGGCACAATGTCTATCAATGCAGACGCAAAAAGCCATGTCAAACACACGACTGCAAGCGACTTCACCATCCTACTCTTCACACTTCCAATAAAGAAAACAACCAACAAGTTAAAGAAAGTCATCAGGTGGTGACCACTCAGGCCCAGTATTTTGATGAGAAGACAACAAAACTTTTATTTAAAATTTTACCGGTTGAATTAAAAAGTCCCAATGGGAAAGTTTTGAAAACGTTTGCATTTATAGATGAGGGCTCATCTGCCACCCTTGTTAGCGAGTCAGTTGCCCAAGACTTAGGTTTAAAGGGAAGAAATCAGTCTTTAACTTTGCAATGGATTGGTGGAAAACAAATTGAAGTGCCGTCAATGTTGGTTAATTTTTCTATAAAAGGAATTAGTTCGAAAAAAGCATGGCACAATTTAAATGCTACTACGGTACCAACATTAGACCTGTCAACTCAAACAGTCAATTTGAGTGAACTTCACAGTAAATTTCGTCATCTTAAAGGTCTTCCTCTTGCTGAATACACTGATGCTACGCCGCAGCTGTTGATCGGTTTGAATAATTGCCACTTGATTCGAAAAATGAAAACAGTTCAATGCAACAAAGATTTGGTAGCCGCGAACACACCCTTAGGTTGGGTGATTTATGGAGCTTCAAACAGAATTTATGCATCGCCATCACGTGTGCATTTTATAACCGCAAACTCTCATGATAATTTAGAAAACCTAGTAGAAGATTATTTTACAACCGAGAATTTTGGAGTTTTAGCACCCAACAAAGTACTTGAGTCAAAAGACGACATTCGAGCGCGATTTATTTTGGAAAAATCTACAAAGAGGGTTGGCGCACGTTTTGAAACTGGTTTAATATGGAAGTCAGATGATATTTTGTTGCCTGACAGCTACAGTATGGCTGTAAATCGTCTACATTCTATTGAAAATAAAATGCGAAAAGATTCAAAGTTCTCGAAAAGTTATAAAGATGCCATGATGAACTTTATAGAAAAGGGTTACGCCAGGAAATTGACAGCTGCTGAAACAATCACGAAGACTCCGCGAACATGGTACCTTCCACATTTTGCTGTCACCAATATTAACAAGCCAGGGAAGATCCGCCTAGTATTCGACGCTGCCGCCGCAGTAAATAATATATCATTGAATTCTGTTTTGTTGAAGGGACCTGATCTAAATCCCTCAATGATTGCAATTTTATTTAAATTCCGCGAAAAGGCTATTGGTCTTTGCGCAGACATAAGGGAAATGTTTTTGCAAGTCCGTATACAGAAAAGCGATCAGGACAGCCAACGCTTTCTTTGGAGACACGGCGACCAGCAGAAGCCAGTTGAAACTTATGTGATGTCAGCCATGATATTTGGTGCTACTTGTTCACCCTGCAGTGCACAGTTTGTAAAAAACACCAATGCAAAAGAGGTTACCGCAGATCAGCAGGTTATATCTACAATAACTGAACAACATTATGTTGACGATTTGGTCTGCAGTTTTCCAAATGAAGAGACTGCGCTTACGATTGGACAAGCGGTGAAGGATGTTCATCTTAAGGCTGACTTTGAGCTTCGAGGGTTTGTTTCTAACTCTTACCGCGTGCAGAGTCAACTAAACGAGGACAAGTCACAACTCTCAACGGTTGTTAATATGAACAACATTGACGTTGTTGACAAGGTGTTGGGTATGCACTGGGATAGTCAGAATGATCAGTTTATTTTTAGACTTCAAATGAACAGAGTAAACCCCAGTGTAGCCACAGGTGAACACTGCCCAACCAAGCGAGAGTTTTTAAGTTTGGTTATGTCCGTGTACGATCCGTTTGGGATGCTGTCAAATATTTTGATATATGGAAAGGTTCTATTACAAACATTATGGCGTACGGGAATTCAATGGGATGAACAGATTCCAGGTGAAATGTTTGCCAAATTTCGTCAGTGGATCGAGAAGCTTCAATTGGTAAAAGATTTCCGAGTAGATCGGTGCTATTCAAGATATTTTAGTCTGGATGGTGTTCAAGTTGAACTTCACATTTTTGTCGATGCCAGTGAAGTTGCATTTGCAGCTGTTTCGTATTGGCGCGTTGTTTCAAGTAAAGAAGTTGGAGTTAAATTTATAGCCGGAAAAACCAGGTGCGCTCCACTCAAACTTCTTTCCATACCCCGCTTGGAACTCCAGGCAGCAGTTTTGGGTACACGTCTCCGAAGTTCAATACTTGAAAGTCATAGCGTACAGCCGACGAGGATCATGATGTGGAGTGACTCTAAGACAGTTTTAAGCTGGATCAAATCAAACCATCGTCAATATAAAGCTTTCGTAGCATACAGAGTGGGTGAGATCCTTGAGACGACTCATGAGAATGAATGGCGCTGGGTTCCAACGAATTTCAATGTGGCTGACACAGCGACACGAGCATTATACCCTATAAAATATGAGCCAGAAAATGAGTGGGTGAATGGACCAGACTTTTTAAAGCTCCCGGAAGAATTATGGCCAAAGTCTGCAGACAACGGTGAACCAGTCGATTGTCCTGAAGAGAAATTTCAATGCCGCATCATTATTTCGGAACCACCAATAATAGATATGAGAAAATTTTCAAACTTTTTGAGACTTGTCAGGACGACAGCTTGGATAATGAGACCGCTGATCAAGTTACGAAAACAACATCAGGGACAACTGACAGAATCATTGGGTGAATTAACTGTACAGGAAGTACACAATGCCGAGATAGTTTTGTGTAAGCTAGTGCAGGCTGAAACGTTCTCTGCAGAGTTAAAAGAGGTGAAGGCCAACCGTGTTCCTTTGAAGAGTAGCAGTCTATTCGCACTGACACCACGATTAAATGAGGAAGGCGTACTTTGTGTTTACGGAAGAATCGATTATGCCATATCGTTACCAGAGTCTACTCGCCACCCGATTATATTACCAAAATTTCACATTTTTACCGATTTGCTAGTTTTGTGGTATCATCAAAAACTACATCATCAAAACGATGAACTAGTAGTTAACGAAATAAGACGAAAATACTGGATACCACATCTTCGTGCCGTTGTAAAAAGAACCAAGTCAAAATGCCAACAATGTAAGCTGAAACGTGCTGCGCCTGAACCACAAGTAATGGGTCAGCTACCAGCTGATCGACTTACTCCGTTCGTGAGACCCTTCACCTATACTGGAATCGACTACTTTGGACCAATGCAGGTGGCCATTGGACGTAGACGGGAAAAACGATGGGCTGCACTATTTAACTGCATGACAACACGAGCCATCCATATTGAACTCGCGGCTGATCTTTCTACAGATGCGTGTATCTTGTGTATAAGAAACTTCGTAAATAGACGAGGAGTTCCTGTCAAAATACGATCGGATATGGGAACCAATTTTGTAGGTGCTGATGGTGAATTGCGCAGAGTAGAAGATATTTTCGATTTAAATTACATTCAACGAGAGCTTTCAGTTAAAGGCATCAAGTGGGAATTTAACTGTCCAGCGAATCCAAGCAGTGGAGGATGTTGGGAGAGGCTGATTCAGTCAACGAAGAAGGTGCTAGCCGTAGTACTAAAGGAACAAGCACCGCATGTTGAAACGTTACGCAGCTTGTTAATTGAGGCGGAAAATATAGTCAATAGTCGACCGCTTACGCATTTGCCAGTTAATGCTGAAGACCCCGACCCTTTGACACCAAATCATTTCCTTCTTGGAACGACAAATTCGACACAAACGCCAGGCGATGATACTCCATTTTGTAGCCGTAAGCAATATCGGATTAGCCAGCAACTCAAAAACAGTTTTTGGCGACGCTGGATGCGAGAATACTTGCCAACGCTGACTAAGCGAACAAAATGGTTCGTGCCCGTCAAGCCCCTGGAGATAGGAGATTTGGTCCTTATCTGTGATGAAAACATGCCACGAAGTCAATGGAGAAGAGGAATAGTTAGCGCTACGCTGCCTGCCAAGGATGGTAAGATTCGCTTGGTTGAAGTCAAAACCTCCAGTGGAACGCTGCGAAGACCAGTTTCGAAGCTAGCAAAGTTAGACGTTGTTGGTGAAGCTTAGCTGCTTCACGGGGGGTGGAATGTTAAGGAGCCAAAAAAGTAGTAAAATCAAAACGTACACTACAACCCTGACCAACTGAACATTATTCGACAAAAACAGAATTTTATTGTTAACTGACTTATAGGAAGAACAAAATGTAAGCATAAAATTCATTTGTATTTGATTTATTAATTTATTTTAATTTCAGTGAAATAAACTCTCTCTCTATAATCTCTATTAAAACTAAATCAAGAGTTGTATTTCTTTTGTTCTTCAATTGTCGAAGCCACCGCGACAACGGGGTCGTTCATAAATAACGTTACCAATTTAGGGGGGAGGAGGTGCTTTAAAATGTATTACGATCAGTAATGATATGGGGGGTCTCATATATAGCAAAGTGACCAAAAATAAAACAACTTGAAAAAATTGAAATTAATACAACCTTCATTTAAAAAATTTCCATCCTTACATCAGCATTAGACGGTCAAACGTCTAAATTGACGGTTAACTATTGACAAGTGTCAATATGAATTCTCATAAGTGAGCTTTATTTAATTTAACCCTTAAATGCCCAGTGTATCTTTTTGGATACAGCCGAGAAAATAAGCTATTTATTTTAAAATATTGCAAAAATTTCAAATATAAAACAAAAATTTAATTATTGGCATAACTTTGTTGGCTTGGGAAATATTGACCGTAAAATTGAAGTACCTTTTAAACTATTAACAATTTTAGAGTATCATTTAACAAACAAATTTAGAGTAATCATAAAAAGAATCGTTTTCCACGTTTTTGCCTTGAACTTCTACAACCAAGCTGATTGATGGTATACGTCAGAATGCCCACTGTATACAACCATGTTGGATACAACCATGTTTTCTTTAAACAAAAATTTTTTCCAAAAAAAATAAAAACGGGGTCATGTTAAGGGGATCATTCGTCATAGCACAACATAATTTTAATGATATCGGTGTTCTTGGGCATTTAAGGGTTAAAATAAATCGGAATATAAATTATTATTCAAATAAATCCATTTTAAGGAATCATATTCACAAAAACACTGAACTTGGTGATGTACGGGTGCAGCCTTTACGGGTACTCTCTCAAAGACCAGGCGAATTTCTTTGCATAAGAAATGAGAATACACCTGAATAGGTCCACATGGAATCTGTTGAAGAATTTGAAAAGTCCCCAAAGTTCCAGCTCCTTCAATTCCAGTGATTGAGAGCATCGACTTTTGGATCGAATAGAATAGAATAGTTTTTATCGATTAAAATAATTGATTTTCAAATTTTTTTCTTAAATGTATCTAGTCATGACATAAAAGAGATTAAAAAAAAAGAAAATAAGAAATTTTTAATCCTTTTGTTTTGTATTTCAGTTTTTAGTAAATATGGTCGAAGGTAACAGTAATATGAACGTACGGTGTAATTGTGCGTGACGAATGTAACATGTGCGTGACGGTGTTTAAAGTTGAAAAAATTGTTTTATAATTTTTTTTTTTTAAATAATTTAACTACTAATATAATCTAGGATAACCTCTTATTGCTGTAAAAAAATATGAAAATTCTATCTGAAGTCAATTCGCAGAAATTTCAGATAGAAGCTGACATCAAATTTTTAAGGGGAAAATTTTGTAGCACGTGCGTACGCTACATTTTGCTTAATATCACCGAAATTCATAAGTGGATTCATAAAACCTTTACACATTTTAAATATACCGTAAAATTAATTAATAAAAATTGCAAACCAGTTTTCGCAAAAATTTCTTCTTAAGTAAATCAGTTGCAATTATTCGCAAGCTGTAACAGTGCGTGACATGGAATTCATGATATACAAATATGTACCTGAAAATGTAATATATTTGTTCCGTCAGTTTTTAAGACTGCGAAGTTAATAAGTTGTCTTTTTTACCTTATGCCTACATATCAAAATAAGTAGACACCTGGAAATGTAATAGTTTTGTTCTGTTTTTTACAAATTCTTATTGTTTGTCATATCGTCTCCTCTATGCCAAAAACGCCAATGTGAAAACACATGGTTTTTGAGTTTTTAATTGCATCTAGTGCATTTTAATGCAAAGAATATTCCCCAAAAACAAGAAAATCTAATTCGGTCTAGAAAAAATTATAAAATTCCATGTTAAAACCATTTATGTGGATTTTCTGATATTTTTTCATGCCAAAAACGCCAATGTGCACATTTTTTCACTTTAAATATTTTCAATATTAGTAAATAACTTTTTTTATTTTTCTTTTGAGGATACGTTCAGAATAATTTTTTTCCATCAAAAGTGAAGAAAATCAGTGGTCTTCCTACTTTGTAGCAGCTAAGAATTAACTTTTCTCTCAAGAATGGTACATTTTTAGGATCTAAAAATTCCCTAAAATCGACATGGAGTTTTCTTGACACTTTTTTTATCAGAATGCATTGTCCTCACCTTTATTCAAAAATAGAAAAAAAAAATCATTGATCTATCTCATAGTAACGGTTGCAAGCTCAGTTTTAGTGAAAAAATGTGCACATTGGTTTTTTTGGCATAAAGGAAATTAACAATTCTGAAAATGTTGTACATGCGACTCTGTAAAAACTTTGGTAATGAAGACAATTGCAAAAGTCCTTCTGCAGTTTATTTTTCAAAGCATTGTTATTGTCTTGAACCAATAATTTCAGAAATTTACCTTCTGACCTGGGAGTTATATGGAAAAACTGAATACATTACGAGAAAAATGCTATTTTTGAGACTAAAATTGAGCTTAAAAGTGAAGAGATAGATCAATGATTTTTTTTCTATTTTTGAAGAAAGCTGAGAACAATGTATTTTGATAAAAAAAATGGCAAGAAGTGTCCATTTCGATTTTTGTGATTTGTTTTAATCTCAAAAATAGCATTTTTCTGATATTGTATTCAGTTTTTTCCATATAACTCCCAGGTCATAAGGTCAATTTCTGAAATTATTGGTTCAAGACATTAACAATGCTTTGAAAAATAAACTGCAGAAGGAATTTTGCAATTGTCTTCATTACCAAAGTTTTTACAGAGTCGCATGTTCAAACTTTTCAGAATTTTGTGCACATTTTTCACTAAAAATGAGCTTGTACCCGCTACCGATGAGATAGGACATTGAATGTTTTTTTCTGTGGACGAAGAACATAATTTGCTGTGTACGTATGAAAGACATTTTTTTGATGGAGCTTTTTTCATGATTTTGAGATTTATTTTAATACAATTTTCAAGCAATAATTGTTACATGATTGCACAAAAAGTTTTTTTTTTAATGTTTTTGAAGAATAACTAGAACCAAATTTTAACTGTGTGTAACGAAGACATGTGCCATCCATTTCCGAAAAGAAATTTTGGAAAATGTGGATGTTTCGCTTTTTCTGAGCCATTCGAATCTTTAAACACAATTTCCCAAAAAACACTAAAATTCACATTGGCGTTTTTGGCATGAAGGGGACGGACGATATGTTGTTTGTTTTTTTTTCGGAAAACATAAAGATAATAATAAAAACACTTAATCTCATCGAATTGGTTTCTTTTTGCATTTAAAAATTTTTTATAGGGGTGACACCATGAGTATCCGCCCCGGGTGTCACCAAGCCTAGGAACGCCACTGCTAAGGGAGTAAACTCCAGTCGCGCGTCGGAGCTGACACACACTTTTTTTTATTTCTTTAAGTTAATTTCAATACTTTTATTGAATCTAACATGAAAAAAACTTTAAAATATTTATTACTATAGTCACATTGCTTTTTACAGTAATTTTAAATACCTTTCTCCCCTAAAAATTTTGTTTTTAAGCCTTTACGTAATTAATTAAAATCGCTCAAATGTGCGTTATTAACTAGGAACTACTTTAAATGTAGATCTACTCGTATTTAGATATTAAAAATATTAGCTGTTGATTTTCACACTATATGGTAAAAAAAAAGTTCAACACTCAACATGAAACACATACGTACAATATACACACGGCTTTAGAATTTCCCTTTAAACACTCTTTAATCTATCTTGAACTCTATTTCTTAATCTACTACCAGCTGTCTTCTCGATAGCGGGTAAGTTTCTCTACGACTATCTTCGAGTGTAAACGGGTATCTATAACAACTTCTTGTGAATCTAAAACAACTCTTACGATCTGTACATTACATAAATACTTGTACCTATAGATTTTTTTTATTTATTTTATAAGAAGTTTAACGTATGTTTAATCAAAGTCAAATATGCAATTTCTAATTTTTAATGTATTTTTATTGTATAAAATGTGAGTTTCATATTTTTTGGTTACTTAAATTATTGTAATAATTCTGAAAAATTAAAGCTTAGAGTACCAATTTTATTACACCTATTATTCTAATAAAAAGGAGTAGTGGCTGTTAGACCTATAGTAGTAGAACAAATCCTTTGATATCGAAAATATATAGCGAAATTGCGCACTTTTGATTAATGATCTGATTTGCTTGATAGTTTGTGTCTTTTTCGACCCTGGCACCAAAATCTTCCCCCTCCCCCCCTTGGCTAAGGTCCTGACTTCATGACCTCCATCATGTTTCATTATGTAAGAGAACTCTCTTTTGATCGTCGTTAATAGTTGAAAAGAATACTTATAACCCTTTTCTTACACGTAGGTTGACTTTTAACCTTCGTATACTCGCGTCAAATAGTGTAACTCATATACCCGCGTACGGTCTGTGAGACCGAGATTCCTAGGTCCAATTTTGCATGTTTTTAGTAACATATCAATATTAGTTAATTACATTATATTGGCTAATAAAAGTCTTTTAACGTCATTTGTTATGAAAATAATAAGTCAAACGTAAATCGTCGGTCTGAGAGACCAATGCGCGAGTATACGAAGGTTAAGTCTTGAGATATGGCAACACTAATGTGAACATGTCAAATTTGACATTGTCATCGTAAAGTTTAACATTTTTAATGCTGAACGTGCTCAGAATGTTTTGTCATACTATTTGTACTATTGTACTATTTGTGTTGATAACAGATACTTAGAACATTCATCTTGGTAAAAACAATGGAATTAAGTCGTAAACATTTTCGTGCGATGATTTTCTACAACTTTCTATGTGGATTAAACCAACAGCATTGTGCCGATAAAGTTGCTTCGACTTTTCGTGATGAATCACATCTCGAGCCACCGTGTTTTGCTGGTTTTCCGAATTCAATCGTGGTCACACTTCGCTACAGGAGGAATTTCATGAAGGTCGTCCAAAATCGGCTGTTGTGGCACAAAACGTCGATCGTTCAAAAAAAGGAACGCATCGATTGGTCGAAAGAAATGATAAAAGAATACAATCGCGAAGCTTCAAAACATATCTATGACATCGTTACAGGTGACGAATCATGGATTTATGCATAAGAACCCGAAACTAATAGCGCATTCTTTTCTGAAAAAAAATTCTGCATTTTTTCTGCCCTCTTCAAGAACTCTGCATTTTTTCTGTTCTTTTCTAAAAAAAAATGTTGACCTCAAAATAAAACGTGTTCTTTTCTCGAAAATGTTGACCGCAAAAGTATAACAAATGCAGAATTTTCTGACCTGTAAAATTCGACGGTTCTGTTTTCTGCCCTCTAATAATACCAACATTAAAAAAAAGTAAAATAATTTTGACAACTCATACTTTGTGCTAAGAAAATTGTGATAAGCAAAGATTTCTAATTTTGAAAAATGTCTGAAATTGAATCAAATATGTTGTTGGTTAAAGTGGTTAGTTTTATAAAAAATTAATTGCTCGATTCGTCATCTTCATCACCGGAAGACGAATAAAATAATAAATAAATAATCAACAATAAATTAGTCAGAAATCAAAACAACAGTGCAGCCAATATTAAAAAAAAAATGTTGCATTTTTTCTGTTCTTTTCTCAGCTTAAAAGAGGTCAACATTCTGTAAATTCAGGTCAGAATCTAAAAAATTCTGCATTTTGTAAGGGCAGAATTTTTTTTCAGAAAAGAATGCGCTATAAACAACGATCTACTGTATGGGTCTTTCAAGAAATGTTGTTCACGCTAGAAGCACTTCAAAGCAAATGGTCGCCTGTTTTTTAAGAATAACTGGACAAGTCGCCACCACGTAGAACGGTCAATTCTGAACCACCATTTTTTGCCAGAAGTGTTCGAAAAAATCAGGTAAACCAATCGCAGAAGACGAATCAATCCCCACCACGAGAATGTAAGCTCTCACACATCAGCTCAAACAGAAACGTTTTTGAGCATTCAAAACATCGAATTGATATGTCAATTTCCGTACTGTCCTGACTTAGCATCCAATGATTTACTCTTATTCCCGCAGATCAAAAATAAACCTGAAAAATAAATGACCTCACAACGTTTTTCGACGCCTGAAGAAGCTTGATACATTCAAATCACATGTCTTGGAGCAACCTCAATTGGAATGGAAAAAGTGCTACGAAAATTGGTTCAAGAATATGCAAAAATGTATCCGATCTTGATGGAGAATTTTTTGAAAGCCAATAAAGCCATTTCCGATTGTAAATATTTGTTTTTATTTGTCTATCTCAAGACTTAAAAGTCAACCGTCGTACTCCCCCATTCTTCAATATAGATTCTGAAATAAAATGTACCTTTCAAAGAGCGCTTAGTCAATGGAGCTTTGATCTTATTATCTAACAACTACAGCTCTGTTTTGTACTTATTTTTTACTTATTTTCTGTTTTGTATTAGATTGGGCGAAACTTGAAACTCTGAGTTAAGACCATACTAAACCCAAAGGTTTTCATTGCATGCAATTTTAATTTGAGCTCAGAATTGGTAACAAATATCAGGCTTTAGAGTATCTTCAACATGACAATGTAAAATATGACATGGTTGTTCGATATGATCATTTAAAGAAGCGATATAGCTTTTAGCAAAATAATTCTTCAGGACATTAGGAAATATTTAAAAAAATCAACAAGCATTTCAAAGGAATAATAGTACTAAATTGTCAAAAATTAAGCCCAGAAGAATCCGAGCTTAAAAAAAAAACACAAACAGTTTCGAAAAAAAAAAACTTTCTTTTTCTACATACTCCCTTCTAAGCTTCAAACACCGTTTAGAGCAATGTTCAATAATCTCAATACCCTGTTTTTAATGCAAAACATCAAGCTACTCAAAAAAAGCCATCAACCGCAGAGTCCATCTCCTCTTTGTTGGCAAATCTTCGGCAAACAACCGACCATTTTTTCAAGTTTGGAAGCGGAAAAAAATCCTAGGGTAGCCCCCTATCAGGCGAATAGAGTACATAAGGAAGAAATTCGACCTTTAATTTTTAAAGATCAGATTACCCAAGATTACAATCCACTTCCGTTTTGATATTGTATTGCATTAGATTAAGATGACCATAACATAATAGCGACCTTGGTAGTCGAGTAAGTAGCGCACTTGACTGGCACCACAGGGGTCCCGGGCTCGAATACTGGCCAGGCCTTAAACTTTTTGACTTACTTTCCATTTATTTTCAACTTAAATTGCAAATTCATAAATAATTACAACTAAAAAGTGGTAGTTGGTGGTAGAGAACATAGTGGATGGGATTGCCATATAACTAGAATTGACTGAGGTAAAGGCATAACACTTGCATCAGATTCAACCTCACATGTTTCTATGGCTTCCCAAAAATCTTAGAATATCCTACATATATTCACTTGATTGCCCCTTTCTTTCTCACTAATCTTGTCATTTCGTACCAAGGCAGACTTGACTAGATGAATACAGCACCTGAAACCCTTACTTCAAACCTAAAAAAAATAGTCGTCTTTTCAAGAAACAACCGTAGTATTAAATGTTGTGTGTGGGATTTTCAATAGGCCTGTCCGAACTTAGATAGTTTATTAGTTTGATGTTTCAGGTGGCCAAGCTGTCATTCTTTGACATTTGTCTTCTGACATAGTCAACATTTTACCATGGAGCAACTCACCATTCAACTTTCTTAATTACTTACTTATCTAACACTTACAACCGTTGGTCGGTTTTGGCCACATATTAGAAACTGCGCCAGCCATTTCTGTTTTGTGCTTGCTGGCGCCATTTGGAAACACCAAGCGCTGTCAGGTTATCCAACACTTTATTTTTCCAATGAAGATGTGGGCGTCCTCATCTGCGTTGACCACCATCGGGCACCTCACTATTCAACAAAGCGGTAAAATTATGAAAATTTATTACAAATACTCGTGTTCTGCTCGCCAAACTTTTCACTTGGTTCGTCTAACCGAGCAAGGAATTCAATGAAAGCGGTTCAGTTGCTGTTCAAGCAGTCTCTGTACGACGTAGAAATGCGAAGTTAAGCGAGGATATTGCTGCTGTAGTTGTAAGTGTGGCTGAACATCCACACGTCTCGATTTCTCGTAATGCACAAAGAGTCGGCCTTTCAGCGACCTCAAATAAACGAATTTTGGAAAAGACTAAAACATATATCTACTTAAAATCCAATTGACACAAGAACTGAAGTCCCAAGACCAACAAGCTCGTCGCACCTTCACTAATTGAGCTCTGAAGCAGTTGGAAGTGGATCAAAATATTGGTAAAAAAAAAACATCTTTCAGGGATTAAGTACATTTTTGAATTGAATGACTACTTGAAAGCGCAAAATGTTCGCATTTGGGGAGAGATTAAATCACAGAAGCGTCAAGAGTTTTCATTTTATCCACAGAAACTTAATGTTTGGTGTGGATTTTGGTCAGACGGCTTCATTGGGCCATACGTCTACCGAAACTAGAGTGGCCAGAGGATGAATGTGAATGACGTACGTTTTCGTGTCATGATATTTGACTTTTTGTGGCGTCAATTGGATGACATAGACCGGGAAGACATGTGGTTCCAACAAGATGGCGCAACGTGTCGCACATCGGTCGTAACATTAAAGTTGTTGAAAGAAAACCTGCTAGAACGCTTATTACTGGAAGAGCCCATGTACAATGACTGCCAAGATCGTACGATAAAGCGTTCTGAGACTTTTTTCTCCTCGGCTACATTAAGTGACTGGCTTAAGTCAACAAACCATCAACAGTATAACAGCTGGTGAGCAACACCATTCAAGCCATTGGTCAGATTCAATCCGACTTAAGAAACAGAGACTCATAAAAAATTTGACTACTTGATTGAAGTCCTGTAAACAAACCATTTAAATGATACCATTTTGATACATTGATCGGCAATAGAGATCTCTCAATTTTGGGCGATTGGGTTTTTAGCAATTGGTCGCATAGCCTCTCCATCATATTTCACACTAAACTTCTTTTATTCAAGTTTAAAGTTCAGACACGCAACAGAAAACCCTTTATTTATAGGTGAGGATATCTTGAAAACCTTATTTAGTTGCGCATCTGACTGAGACCACATGCACAGTCCACATGCACCATAAGCTTTCTCTGGTATCAGGATTTAAAATTGTGTGCCTAGTTGTTTTCTTAAACCTTTATCTACTCTAACCTTGATTGTTTCAGAACATTTTTCGTAATTTTTGTGAATCTTCAAATATAATTCTCACTTTGGCTTTGTTTCTCGTTTCGATTTTCGTTTGCTTTGTTAGACAGAGTTCATTTATATTTATATATAAGGTCAAGGTTCACATTTTAAAATAACTTTTCTTAAAGCAGTTAAGTTTGTATTTTCAAATTTATCTTAAATTCTTACGTTTTTTTACAATTTTTATTAAAATATGAAACAATTTACTTTAAAACTGTTCCATATAAATGGTGTATCACCAAGAAGTGTAAGATTTGTTTTTTTAATAAAACGAACAATTGTTTGGATGTCTCTTAAATCTTTATTGGATTATAAAGGAGACCCCTCCGGGAAATGGAAACACTCCCGGATATTAGCAGGAAACATTCCTTAGATTGTTGGAACCATTCCCTTTCGTTAGACACTCCATGTCATTGGAGAGAAACGTTCCTCTCCGCAGTCTTAAAAATAAATGTGGAAATATTCCTCTCCATTGTCTTAAAAATTAATGTGGAAACAACAACAAATAAATAACAACTAAAAATGATTAGCCTGGACGGGATTCGAACCCTGGACCTCTGGGGTGGCAGTCAAAAACGCTACCTACTTGACTACCGAGGCTCCCTTACTATTCGAGATTTTTTTTTGGAAATTAATTGAAATTGAAATTGCCCCAAAACAAGCAAAAGTTTCCACATGCATTCCTTAAGAAGCGGTTTGGAAACAATATCAATTAAAAACTTTGTATAAGTTTCCAAAAGATAGGATGAGAAATGTTTTCACCTCACTTCTAATACTACTGTTTCCACATACATTCTTGGGAAAGCGATTTGGAAACAATATCAATTTTAAAATTTCCATAAGTTTCCAAAAGATATAATGAGGAATGTTTCGAAAGCACTTCCATATAGAAGCCTTCCAATAGAAAAAAAAACTTTCAAAACTCCCAAGCGACCATCCGTTGAATTATACGCCTTTACAACCCTACACCTCTTGCTGATACACCCTTCAGTATATTGCATTATCCGCAATAATCTTGATTCATTTCGATGGCATGTTAAATAAAAGTAAATATTTTTTATCCTATCCGCTCCCAATTTTTCCTTTAAACCTTTTCCTTTAGACCTACTTAGACCTACTGAGTGTTCGATATGAAACACTTTTAATTTTTTTTTTTTAATTTGGTATTTATTTAAAAATTTAGAAAAAATCAACAGCACCTGAATGTGAACCCTGACCTTTAAGCTTTACTCTTTAAACGCAATATTATCTTCCACTGCATCTAACATATGTATGTATGCATGTACATTCCCTCTGCTACTTATTTAGTTTCATATATATAAGTATATCATAAAACACATACACGCCCATTTAACTAATCGCAACAATTCGTGCATGAACAACATTCAAGGTTTTACAGGTACATTGAGCCACCAAAGCCCATACGTCCATCTCAATCGACCGGACAACGTTCAACATTCTATCCGCGAAACCCAATAATAACCGTAACGGAACACACACCCACACCCTCACCGGATTATCTAAAAAGACAGGTATTCAAACTGCTTCCGGTACTAATCATTCTTCCAAAGACTCACTTCACTTACATAGCAATCCATTTTCAAGGGCTCCATCGACTCACAATTAGATGCACTCAGCAATGGCGGAAGTCTCAGCGGTATTGTCGGAAACGGCAACGGAAGCATTGGCTTCCGCGGTCATATGCTACGTTCGCACACTGACTCGCATATTGATTACACCGGTGTGGATGAGTCGGAAGCGCCCGGCTCCTCCTTCTATATAACACGTGATGGTGGCATTGATTATGAAATCATTCTGCTGGCGGTCTACAACGTATTCAAGCGCGACATGAACTCCGTGTCGCAACGTGTGTTGGAAGCTGGTTTGAATATTTGTGAGCTTTTGCTAGAACTAGGCGTCATGAAGTTGGGCGAACATGCACACGAAATATCAATGGGCATCATTCGGAAGGCACTATTGCACTTGGGATGCCCACATGGCTGCAATGACGGTAATCAACAAGTTTTTTTTTAAATAGCCTTATGGTACATAATTTTTTTTAATTGTAACAACAATTCATCAATAATCTTATCTCAAGTAATATTCTATATTTTCTATTGTATTCTTTAGGCGTGCGTGGCCCTCTAGCTGACTTCCTGCGCAGTCAATGTCAAAAAATACTTGCTCGTATGCTGCGTCAGGCAAACTCCCGCACTAAACGCTACTTACAGCAAATGGTAAAAACAACACAGTTAAATGAGCTGATCGAATTCTTCCATGCTTTTGTGGCTTTTTGTGTTGATCCGAGCTCGTTACTATCTCCGCTGAGTGAGTTCCAAAGTGGTCCATATCTATTAATAAACTTGTTGTTATCATAGAATTAAGATTTATACATAATACCAACCCACATATATACTATATGTGTATGTATGTATGTATAAATTATATATTATATTATATTATATTTTATATTAGGTATATTATTAGGCAAAACTAGGCAGAGGCATAGGTGCACCTTTATCGTTAGTATCCCGTTAGTATCCCAAAATATTGGACTTTTTCTATGAACAACATAACAAACTGACCGAAATTCTTGCACGACCCCCGTAATCTTTATATTTTTCCTTTTTAGTCTTCCTCGGCTTTTTAGTAACGCTTTCTGTATATTGCTCATACTCATCGATTCGACTTAAGAGTCGGCTATTCAACGTAGCCAATCATTTCATCAATCATTAACTGCTTGTAAATATTGTCAGTTCTGGAATATATTGTTTTTTCAGTTAGATCGCATGTTCTGTTCTATCCAAGTATATCTATAATTTTATGTTCTCTTTTATGTTGACCAACTCCCAACACACAAATCTCGTTCTTTGAACAATTAAATCTATAAAAAAAAAAACAAATAGCTCATAAACGTTCGACTGGATTAAAAAATGCTAACACCGATATTGGCGGTGTTATATCATCATCAGGCGGTCAGGGTGGATACTCCACAAATTTCAGTGGCGGACTGAGTGGTGGACCGGAATCGCAAGTTTTTACGGCAGTATTTAAACTGTTGGTGACACGCTTTGTTGAGGCATCCAAGGAACTAAAAGCGTCGGACAATTCTGGAATATACAGTGATGTCAGGCAGTTGGTGGCATATGTGAAGGGCGCTCATGGAGGTCCTTTTCGGAGGGTGGCTTTAAGCGGCATACTAGCGGTAACCCCAAGACCGCACAAAAAAGGTCCAACGCTACAAACAACCAGAGTTATTAGGTACGTAAAGTTCAATTTAACATTTTTTTTTATAGTTTACAATTTCCTTAAATATTGGTAATTTTATATAGAGGTTATTATTATTCCTGAATGGTAGTCCAGGCCCGTCAAAGGACGAAGATATATTTATTATGTGACGATATATTCAAGGAATATAGCTACATATATAAGTCACTCAGTTCTGACTTAAGTCGACTTAAGCGTTTATTGCTTGTGGACACAGATGTGTGCTTGTGGTATCAATAATTATGAAGACTCGGCTCGCTTGTTGAATATTTTGTTTTAAGTTTGGATTTAATTTTATATTGTTTTGTTTTGTTTTAAAATTTTTAAACTCCAATGAGTCTTTAATTATTTCTTAAAAAAATGTTTTTGAATTCAAGTATTAATGTACTCCGCTCTTCATTTTGCACAGAATGTAATTTATTGTGCATAGTTCTGATGTGCTTTTCAAAATTAAATCTCTTACTACTTGCAAGCGTGCGTTGGCAAACCCAGTTGCTCAAAAATATTTTCTGAAAATAAATAATCGTTCTCCCACTCGTCTATTTTTTCGGTGCATAACAATCTAGATCAAGCATCAAGCAGCGAGATTTTATCACCATGCAGCCTCAGCGCCAACTGATTGAAATAATTTCTTGTCGGTGTTTCTATATGTGAGACACGAAAGTGAGTTCGTTAACGAGTCTCTGACACGCGAGCAGTGTTCGGACTTTACTGCAATTACAGTAGATCTACTGCGCTTTTTAGCAAAATTGAATGTTTTACTGCATCACTGCGGTTTTTTTAAATCTACTGCGATTTATTCTCAACAAACATTTGAAGGGTTATTTTTATATATATCTTACAAACGACAGGAAACACAGGCAATTTCTTATGTAACGTTGCATTACGTCAAGTATCAGTGTTGCCAGAACTTTTTTGAGAAAAGCCCGAGATTTAAAAAAAATATCGCCCAAAAGCGCCCAATGAAAAACAAAATCGTCAAAATCGCAATTTTTTCTAAGAAATTTATTATATTAGAAAAAACAAAACAAATTATATACATTTTTTCAAATAATATTGAGATCTGTTAATAGTATTAGATATATAAAAGTTCTTATTTTCGCATTTTTTGAAATAATATTGAGATCTGTAAAAAATAATAAAAAAGCTACTTCATTTTATACGAGAATTTTGATCGTTAAAGAACATTTTTTTAGAGACAGATAGCTATTTAGAATTTCTCAATAAAAACTAAAATAAATAACTGGCCATTTCAGCCCTTGAAAGGACTTTGACCTAGCTTCTTATAAAGCTTGTGGCGACCGTGGCGTAGTTGGTTAAAGTGCGTGGCCGCTATGTCAACGAACTTTGGAGACCCAGGTTCGAACCCCAGCAGCGACAGAAAATTATTTGAATTAAAATAATTTTTCTGTACGGCCGCCACCTCTCTGCAGACAATAGCAAACCTCAGAAAGTAATCAAATGCCATGTAAAGCTTCTTGAGAATTTTTCAATATGCAACTTTAAAAATAAAAACTTTTTACAAAAAACGTAGTTCCATTCTATTAAATACTTCAGCCATATTAGACTCTTCCTCCGTTTGGTCAATTCTCGAAGTATTGTTTAGTTCATACATTGATTTATTCATTTTTGAAATCATATCATCAGATATTGGCAGCGACTTGCAAGGGGTAGCCTACCCCCCTTATCCCCGCAAGTTTCGCCCCTGACACTGGCTCACTTAACTTTAAACAACAGAGTGGCTTAGGATCGATTTTTACTTCTTTGAAGGCTGCAGCCTTCGCATCAGGATCTATATTTGTTCTGTTTTTCATTTTTTTTCGCCGACGGTATTCTGAAATTTTATCTGAATGTAGACGAAAATCACAAAAATATAAATTAAATGCAAAAGAAAAACTTTAAGATGATTCCAAACACTACTTGCAATCGTATAAATGACAATGCATGTACGATGTCTGCAAATCTGTTCAGTAGGTGGGCCGACGTTTTGTTCAGTAGGTGGGCAGTGACGCCGTCATGACATCATGCAAAGTCTTTATTCCCATTTCACAATGTTGTTCGAGTGCTCATTGAATTTTGAAAAATAAATATTAAACTATGAATTCCACTCATAATCACCTTTTTTATCGATAAAAACATTTGAAAATTCTCTAAATAGAGACGAACTATTTCTGTTCAGCTTCATTTTATTCGAATATTTTATTTCTCAACGGCGTGGGGTTAAAGCAGCACGCGCATTTAACTCAATGATTTTTCAAAACTGAACATTCAATGAGATGTTACTGCGACAGTATACACATTGGCGGTGTCACCTATACAGACGTCAGAACTGACAGTGTTCAGTAGGTGGGCATCCTCCCCTATAAAATTAACGTACATGGTTGTTAATAAAAAAAACTACTGCGAAAAAATTCGTTTTACTGCATTTTTTTCTTTAATTTACTGCGATTTACTAATTTCCAAGTCCGAACCCTGCACGCGAGCCACTACCTGCCCTGCACTGATTTAGACTATCAAAACTTTTAAGATTTTTTTTTTTTTGTGTCACATTGAGATATATGTGTTATATCCTTAAAATACACTTTCTTTCAGGCACATACCACAAACTGAATCATCACAGGCTAACCCAATTGATGATAATCGCAGTCAACGTCGTCTTCTTTTGAAAAAACGCAGCACATCGTCGGCCTGCGCCGTGGTAAGACCCACCAAACCCAACATGGAAATTATAATAATCTAAGCATTTCACACAGAGTCTTCTTGAAACGGAAACATGTGAAGAACACTATAAGTCCAGCCAATCTCCATTGAGTAATTTTCGTCGTCGCACAACTGGCGTTCGTCCTACCCTAACGCCACGTCACAGCGAACGTGCTCTACTCTCAGACTCGACCTCCAGCTCGGAACGCAATTCACTCGGGCGGCTAAGCGGACTAGTCCGCTGGTTCCGTGGTACTCCAAAAGAAGCATCCTCAATTGACTTAGAAATTGGCTCACTTAATCCAGAAATCACTTCAACCTTCATACGACATGCTTCGCTGAAAATACAGAGAGGTCGATCGAGCGATGGTATTGGTAGATCCATACAACGAGCTAAACGACGAGTCGAGAGACGTTTAAATCGATTCGGTGGCATTGTCAAGGGTAAGAAGAAAGTAGGTGGCACCGAGGAAACGGCAGATTTGAGCCGACGCAGCTCATCGGATATGTGTGAAGGTCCACGCGAGTCAGAGGTAGTGGTATTAAAAGAACGCAAGTTGATTCCAATAACACCAGTGCGGGAAGGCATGCTACGCTTCTCTTTTTTACTGGAGACATGCGCACCAGGCTCTTTTCCGGATCCACAATTAGTGGCCGCAGTTTTGGATTTGGTACGCTACATAGTTTTCACAATAATATGAACAATTATTACTTTACCTTATTTTAGCCTCAAGCACCACTTGTTACACGCGCTACTTTTCTCTTGGAATGCGCACACTTTGTGCATCTGTGTAACAAAGGTTTGTGGCCAAGTTGGATGAAGCAAAATATTGCTGCGGGATATCGACCGTCGGGCGCAAATATTTCTCAAACCAAGCAGCAGTTAAACGCAACAGGCACAAGAAGGACACATATCTTACAGAGAGCAGCTGGAAAAATGTTCCACCAGGTCAGAGATCAATTCATTGTAATAGAGCTTAAAGTATATTCATAATTCCAGGGGTTATGGATGGATTCTAGATATAAATGTTTTACCTTCTGATCAAAAAATACCCGAAAGTCTTCAATAAAACGAAAACGGTTCTATTGTAATTATAAATGAAGTCAATCACTTTTCATATATAGATTGACTTTGGAATCGCGTTAAGCTAATTCATCAAATTCTGCTTTATTGCTTTAATCGTTTCAAAACGAAATGTGAAATAATTAAATTGCCAAAGTTTTGTTTTAATAATCTTCTTTTTCTTTTTATTTTAGTGGGGATAGTTAGTAATAGTTTTATTTTAGTGGGAATTTAAGTTTACCCCTTTTGAACGTTCTTATAGGGAATCGGCATGGGAAACCATGTGACCCTTACATTTTGGGTATAGGATGTGTTCAGAAAATTAATGAAAACTACTACGAGGAACATTTTTTTGGAACATTTTAAACCTTTAACTTTTCAACGTATGGGTCTTTTTGAACCTTTTGTGATAAAAGGCAAAGAAAACCCATAAAACAAGGATGTAATGGGTTAAAATGTTCCACAAAATTCTACTATATATGTATATTTTGTTCTTGTTTGTTTCTTCAGAATTTTATTTTGTTATGTTGTTGTATCAAAGCAAAAACTCATGTGTTTCTATTAAATTGGTTGAATTGAACCTAATTAATGTTTTGGTGTGGAAGGAATATGAATGCTGAAAAAATAATATCTTTTTGTTCGAGTTCCTCTTTAGGATCAGAAGCATAAGCATTACCACAACAGGATTTTTTATTTTAGTTTTTAACAATTTCATATACTTTCTTGCAAAAACTCTTCTTCGCCTTAGAGGTTGTTAAGAACTTCGTCTAACTTCATTTTCTTTAACAATTTTCAGCTGAACAATTTCTTATTGTTATAAAAATTATTTGTATAAGAAAATATTATTTAGACATAATACTTCGTGGTAAAACCTTTATTTTTCAAAACAGCTTGACAGCGGCATTGCATTGAGTCAACCAAATCCTGGAATCGTTTTGGTGATATTTGGCTCCAAGCAGCCTTAACAACTTCCCATAGTTGACTACTATTTGTCGGTTTTAGCTCAGACATTCTTCTCTTGACGTCACCCCATAGGTTTTCTATGGGATTAAGGTCGGGTGACTGATCAGGACACGCCATAACCTCAACCCCATTGACCCGAAACAATTCTTTAGCTGTTTTAATAGTATGTTTTGGGTCATTATCCTGTGGCCTATTGAAAAATGGCGTAATATACTTTTGACGGATGAGAGTAAGATTGTTTTGTTTGGTGGATCTGGCTCCAGACAATATGTGCGTAGACCCCCTAACACTGACAGTATAGACCAACATATCTACGTAGAAATACTCTAAAATGTTATGCTGCCTTACGCTGATTATGAAATGCCCTTCGTTGGGTTCACAATTCATTAAAATTATTTTATTTGAACTTACTTTTTAAAGATTTTCTTTCAATTTAAATTTTGTTAATATTTTTTAAACTTAACTTTTGTCCTACTATTATTATGGACAACTTTTATCACCACCGAAACTTGTTTGCGAGTGATATTTCGTATAGGAACAACAACAATAATTTTCAAAGCGTTTCGAATTGTCTTTAAGTGTAACACATTTCTGAGGATCGGTTAAAAATTGTGCATATTGAAACATGCTAAAAAATTCCTGGAAATAGCTTGCGATCAAGCTATTATTATTAAATATTATGCTACTATTATTTTGAACACAACTGTATATACATAATTTTAAAATTATATAAAATATTTTTTCATAATTTTTAAATAGCCTTTTTATTTAAATTTAATTAAGGATTGGTGATTCATCTCACCTTCCAAATCTATTTTGCATTCATTGCTTTTTAAAATTGAATGCAATTTAAACACAAAAAACCCTGCTACAGTGAATCAAAAAAGTTTAGAAACAAAAAATTTTCTCTCAAAAAATCATTGAAATTTTACACTTTTTAAGCTGTAGCAAAAATTTTTTTATATATTTTTATTCCATATATATTCACAACACAATAAAAAAAAATGAAATCAAAAACCATTACAATATTCGTACAAGTGATAAAAACAACAAAAACATACAGTAGTTTCGACTATGTCGTAACACAAGACGTAGAATTATTCAATTCGCTTTTGATGACATCTTTTTTAAAAACTATTTAGCAAAATATTTATTCCATACACCTGAGCATATGACCTTTAAAAGAGTGCCGGAGAGGGTTAATAAGTATGACCGACCCCCATTACTTTTGCAAAAGGAATATTTTTGCCTTTGACACCTAATCCCTCCGACCACTTCTTAGGGGGGCTCCCATACAAATTTTATGGTTTTTGTTTATTTATTCCATACACCTGAGCATATGACCTTTAAAAGAGTGCTGGAAAGGGTTAATATGTATCACCGACCCCCATTATTTTTGCAAAAGGAATATGTATGACCGACCCCCATTACTTTTGCAAAAGGTATATTTTTGCCTTTAACACCTATTTCCTCCGACCACTCCTTAGGGGGGCTCCCATACAAATTTTATGGTTTTGTCGATAAAACCGGAAAATGTCGATAAATAGGTAGCAAGTTTAAGCAAACAAAAACATCAAATGTTGGCTTTATATTTCATGTAATTGTGTAAAATTTATATAAGTTAGAGAGTTCTAACATGAATTTTTGTCGCATTGAGGATCAAGCAGACCAACAAGTGCTAACATCAACATTGTACGATCAGTACTTTAGGCCCACCAAAAGCTTAAAAAGTTATATAAATACCGACACCTGATCACTATCAACCACCCTACCTACCTCCGAGAATGACGTATTCTACGTCAAAAGAACATTATTTTATGACCAAAAAAGTTAGAAAGAAATTAAAAGTTATACAGAAAAAATTAAAGAAAAACTACTTTTTTAATATTTTAGTACTTCGTTTGATAGCCTTTCGCATCAAGAACCGCTTGGAGTCCATTTTTCATTCCCAAAAGTAGTTTTTCGAGCTCTTGTGTAATTGCATTCCATTCTTCTAATATACACATGTGGACAGTAAAATAGGTGTATGCTATGTTTTTACACAAAAGAACGGTAGTTTCATAGTTTTAGTTATTTTATATTTTTGACTTAAGAATATAAAAAAATAATGTTTATTGTAAAAGAAAAAACCTTAAGTATGGAATCAACAACAAAAAAATAACTTATAAATCATAACTTCAAGGTACTTGTCAATTTTTAGTTAGACAGTAAAATAGGTGTAAGTTAAAAATTTTAAAATAATACAGGAACTTTATATACGAGGTGCATAGTTTTTAATAGAAAATGTTATTAGTACTTAGTAGCCGGTATGTCCACCATTATTTTTTAGTACTGCCTCGATTCTCTTGGGCATGGAGGTGATCAGCTTACGACAAGTCTCTACTGGGATATTATACCAGGCTTTTTCAATATTTGTCCATAATTGAGCTTTGTTTTTGCAAGGTTGCTTAGAAATTTGTCGTTTAAGCTCACCCCAAAGGTTCTCAATTGGGTTTAGGTCAGGGGATTGACTTGGCCACTCCATAACGTTCAAATTTTGTTCTGTGAACCATGCTCTTACGAACATCATGCATCATTACCGAACAAATTTATTTTGGTTTCATCACTCCAAAGAATGTTTCGCCACTTCTTTACGCCTTCAAGACCACTCCAGGATTTATGTGCCAAAGTAAAATTTTTCCTCTTCTTTAAATTTGCCGTTCTTAGCAAAGGAACTTTTCGAGCTATCCTTCCGGGTAATTTTGCACTCACCAATCTGCGACGTACTGTTCGGGATGTGACAATATTACCTATTTCGGCTGCAATTGCCTTAGACGACATAAAAGGATCACGTTTAGCCAAAGTTACAATGCGGTTATCCGCAACTGAAGAAGTTTTCTTCGATGCTCCACGCCCCTCAACCATTTTTTTAGGCTTTAGAGCATTTGTCACAAAGTTTTCAGATCTTCCTAATGATTTGGCAATAAATTTGTAAGTGTGCCCTTGTTTGCGAAGCTCCTGCACAAGTCTTCTCTCTTCTGCGCTACAGTGATGTCCACGACCCATCTATTACGTTTTTTTGATAAACAAATTGTCTTAAACTAAAATTATTTTATTCAAAATAACATAAAATTACCTTAAAGTTTATTTTTTAATATTAAATTACGTTCGAAAATGCTTTTTTGTGATATTAAACGCAATGCACCTATTTTATTGTCCACACAAAATTGCTAGCTAAACAAAGAAATTCATCGTATTTTTCGTCAGTTAGCATTTAAACTAAGGGGAACTCCTATTTTCGCATGAAAACAGTGCTGCCAGATAAAAAAATAAGTAATTCTTCTTGTAGGCATTTTAATATTTAAATTTCATGGTTATATTGGGAATTTTTTTTTTACACCTATTTTACTGTCCACATGTGTAGCTTGTTTAAGAACTCTTTGGATGTAATATGATGCCTGATCCTTTTTTCAATAAGGTCCCACACATTTTTAATTATGTAGAGATGTGGAGATTGTGAGGGTGTATGCAGCTGGTGTGGGAATTTGAAAAGCAGCCATTCCGTAACCAAACGCGTATTGTGCTTGGGGTCATTACCTTGTTGGAAAAAGAAACTGATTTCACCTAGCACCACTTTGTTCACACTTTGCAGAAAATTTTCTCTCAAAATGGCTTTAAACACAACGTATTCTTTATTCATTATTCTTTCAATGAACTTCAAGTTTCCCACGCCAGCTGCTGAAACACACCCCCACATCATCACACTACTGCCTCCATGTTTTATTGTTGCTTGAATATTTTCTTTATCAAACTCCGTATTTACCTTTTTCCACACCATACGACGTCCGTCCGAGCTAAAATGTTGTATTTCAACTCATCACTGAATACCACAGTTCTCCAAAACTGTTCCGATGTGGGGGTGTTGATGTGTTTTTTTGCGAACTCCAAACATTTATCCGCATTTCGCTTATTTATGAAAGGTTTTTTCGAGCAACTTTACCATGATAGCCACCCTTATGGAGTCTATTTCGAACTGTTTGGGCATTTACGTGGACATCATGAAATTTCTTTAGTGTCGCAACAATCTTCGGAGCAGAAATGTTTGGAGTTGCTTTTATTTCTGACAAAATAACTCGTTCATGGCGCGCTGTTAAAGAACTTGGCCGACCAGATCGAAGTTTTCGTTGTAATGATCCCGTGTATAAATATTTATTTATAATTTTATGAACACTAGAATGGCTTCTCCCGATTATTTAGCCAATATCTCGCATTTTATTATTTTGAAAATACAGCCTTAGAATTAATTTATTACAAAAAAGCGAGTGACTGATGCGTATATTCTTGACATTTATAGCTTAAGACTTTAGATCCCGTTATTTTAAAGCTTTTTTCAAACGAAGTAATGCAAAGTTCAATCAAAAGCACAAATGTTTCTAAACTTTTTTGGCTATGAATGTTTAGTTTTCTGTTTCTTTTTCCATATGTAGTGATAAGAAAGTTGTTTTTTGGTTTGAATTTTTGATGTTGCGTTAAAAATATATATGAAATATTAAATATGTAAAAAAAAATGTTAGTTTTCTGCTAAAAGGGTAAAAATTTAATAAATGTTTTAAAGAAACTGTTTTGTTTCTATCTAAACTTTTTTGATTCACTGTATGCTTAACTACATGGTTTGTGAATTCTGTTAAAACACTAGCATCTGCAAAAATTATGAATATTAATCTGAAAATAAACAAATAAGTATTAATATTAATTTAAGATTTCACAACGAAAAATGAATGCGCCCTTGAAGTCGTCGTGTTCGTGCTTTGACATAAGCGATAGCTTTTGTTTTGCTTTTCTAGCGCAAGTGTCAAAAAATTTGCTCATTGACATCTGAAAAAATGCCGCAGTACACATACAGTGTATGTGAGCAAAACCGCACTTCCTTATTTCTTATTTCTATTGTTGGAAGCGAAAATTGAAAAACTATTAAATTTTTTGATTCCGATAACAAAATTGTATTCAGCGACCCAAAAAAAACAATTATTATTTACAAACTAAATAGTTATTACAATTTAGTTTTTTATTTATTATTTACAAACTAAACATTCCATGTTTGCAAGTACACAGGAGGTTAAATAATGAGAGTAAATTATTATAAAATTAAAAAATAAAAAAATAAAAAACAACGACGAGGATGGGATTCGAACCCACGCGTGCAGAGCACATTGGATTAGCAGTCCAACGCCTTAACCACTCGGCCACCTCGTCACGCAATAAGCGCTGACAAAAGCATCATATAAGCTAACGTATGCAAAAGCAATATATTTACACTCAAACACTTATCACACAAAGTTTTCATTCACTTCACTGAACAAAAATTCACCCGCTCAATGTAAAAACAATTTCATGCTCAAACAGCACTTTTTATGTTAACATTTTTTCTTAATTGAGTTTCTTCATAGTTCCGCTTGGTATGTTTATTATTTTCCGAAAGCCAAGGGGGGCTTTCGGGGCTAACCCCTGAGCGTTATTTTTTAATATTTAACATTTTTTTAATGTTCTAAATGAAAATATCACAAAATGGTTTCAATGCTGCTTAAATTTGACAGCAGTCCCATCTGTTGCTATGCAGAATATTTTTCATAGCGAAGTTAAAACTGTTAACCTCAGTTTATGTCAACTACCGATAAAAATGTGATAATTTAAATGCGTTTTTTATTTTTTGTAGGCTTGGCCGTAAAACAAAGTTTTAATTTTTCTTGATTTTATTATTGTCCAATATTTCGTTAAATTTGTTAACCATCTTCAGAGACCTACACAAAAACATTTATTACAAATCAAACAAGCAAATAAATCAAACTGCAATGGCAATGAAATAAAATAATTTAAAATTAGCGTTATATTGTACATTACGTACTAAAAGACTAACACAAAGTACAAACTTATTTGGTAAAGTTATTTACTTTAACTTAAATAAATATAGAAATAACTGGCCATTTCAGCCCTTGAAAGGACTTTGACCTAGCTTCTTATGATCAATTGTGTTGTGCGTATTATTAAGTGTGTACACAATTAACCGAGAACCGGATCTACATGCTTAACGCCGACTCCGAACGGCGATGAACAGAATGTTCTTGTTCTCAAGAAGCTTTACATTGCATTTTGATTACTCTCTGAGGTTTGCCATTGTATGCAGAGAGGTGGCGTCCGGACAGAAAAATCATTTTTATTCAAATAATTTTCTGTCGCTGCTGGGGTTTGAACCCGGGTCTCCAGGTTCGTTGACATAGCTGCCACGCACTTTAACCAACTACGCCACGGACGCCACTTTAACTTATTTTCGTCTAATAAGATCCCAACAAGCAAGAAAAAATTGTTCTCCAAGCGTAGAAAAAAAGTGTTCAACCTCCACTTGATCTCTTACTCATTTCTCTAAGTAATAGCCTGAACACATTTACCGTATCATGCGACGAACGGCATGTCTCCATTCTGGCGTTGTAGAGAAATGATGAGCGACTTGATTTAAATAAACGCGACAGCAGCAAACTTCATCATAAACTAATGCTGAAACTTAGATTCCCCTTCTTCATCCTTCTTAGCGATTCTTTCAGCGTGCAAAATTCCCTCCATGCACCATCCCTAAACTTTAAATTTTTGTATTCCTTCTAACTGAGGTCGCACAAGAGCTTATGCATCCATATCTCTTCAATGAGGACTTTGTCTAAATCCATGACTAAAATAGAAAAAACATATTAAATTCTTTGTTTTATAATTCAATAAACGCACCTTTAAACTTTTAAATGAAATAATTTTAACGTAAGAAAAACAAAACGAGCTATTGAGCAGCCTGCACGAAACAAAAAACAGTGACAAATGTAAACAATGAAAGAAATTTCCATTTTCGTATGTTAAATTATAATTAAATTGAAGCCGACGACAAAGAAATTCGATGTCGTGCGACAATGTCGCTTCGAAAGTCTCGAAGAATTTTCACATAAGAAATACATGTAAATTTAAAGTAACATTTGGCGCTCGTCGCTTGTCGTATGCATTATCGTTTGACATTGTCAAGATAAACCATTTAATATTTAGATTATATTTAAATATTATTTTAGATAATATTTAGATTTATTAAAAAAAAAAAAACAAGTTCAACATTAATTTTATTATATCTACCACAAGGCAACAATTTCAAGCTCTTCGTTCAGCGTCTACACAACAACTAACTCGCCGATGCGTTCTGTTGAATCTCTGTGACACAATAAACAATTAAGAATGAATATAATTTGTCATTATTAACATATTAATACTTATTTACTCCTAACATATTTAAAACAAAATATTTTTCATGATGTACTACACGAACCTTATGCGTTTGTCATCAGGGTGCCCAGGTACCCAGATGGCTCATACGTGTCTTTTTTTTTTTAAATAAAATTTTTTTGAGTTAAAAAATTTTTTAAATTACACGGTGTTATAAAATTAAAAAAAAAATAATTATTTATACTGCAAATTTCGATAGAAAATCGGTCAAACAATCAGGATCCAAGAAGGTTTTGGCCCATCTTTTTTAAAAAAACAAAATTATCACCCCGATGGGTACCCGGGTGGCAACACAAAGGTTAATAGCGAAGTCAGATTTGCATATCAGTGCGGAACTTAATCCTTTTGGGTTTATAGCTATCTATACCAAAGCTTTGTGCTAAAACTTAGATTTTTTTTTAAATTTTTTTGAAGTCTGTGTTAGAGATATCGTCGTTCGCAAATTATTGTGTTCTATATGACAAAAATGTTTTTTTGGTAAATCAAGTTTAAAGTTTAGTAAAAAACTGAACCGAAAAATCTGCCGCGATTTTCTTACCAATGAAAGTTCAAGAGTTTGTGGTTTTTTCTGTCAAAAAAAATGTTCATCCTTGGAAGCGTTTTTTAGAGTAAGATGCGTTTAAAAAAAAATAATTTGTTCTATATGCACTTATTTACGAAACTATTCTTGTTTTATAGCATATAGAACAAAATGTAATATGTATTGGAGAAATGAAAAGCAATGTGATTTCACTCAATAAAAACTTTATTTCATATATTATAATATTAACTTAATTTTAAACTTAATCTTATATATATGTTCTTATGAGTCCACTTAAATCAATACCTGTTAATTTCTTAAAAGGGAAGTTTCGACTACAAAATCAAGTAAAAAATGAACCAAATTTATTTGACTTCGATTCCACGAAGTTCATGCTTGATTTATGGAGATTTTTTAATTGAAGCAAGTTTGTTAAAAAAACGAAGACAAAAAGTTGTACCTATATTTTAAATTGTATTAAACAAATTATTATAGGTAGTCACGGGTTGATGCGAAACACAGTTGCGACGATGCGAAAATGCAAGATTGCGAATTTTTGCTTCATTCCAACAACAAAAACATTAGAAGCAATTTTGAAACTCTTCTAGAATTACGCACTGCTCAAACCTATTGCGAAAGCGCACAAACAGTGATGCGAAACAGATGATTCATGTTATGGGTGTTTTCAAGCATAGTTGCCATCTGGGTAAAACTTAAAAAAGGCTAAGTTTGTACGTTGATTTAAATAAGTTTTTGCTACAGTGAGGCCTCGATTTTCCGTGATTCGATTAACCGGCAACATCAATCATCCGTGAAAGAAAAAGACAATTTTTTTTTTTTGCTTCGATTTAAATTTTTTTTTTTGCATCGTTTAACCGTGATAACCTCTAGTATCCGGGATTATAAGCACAATTGTTTTTTCGATTTCTTTTGAATAATCAAACACGATGTGAACATAGCGAAAATGGGGAATTCCCTTGTTTGCATACGATGAGTGAGAAGCATATAACATTTTTTTTTAAAAATTACTTAACAATAAATTCTTATGCTTGCTTTTTTCTAGCAAAATACTTTTGTTTTCTTATATTATTTAAACATGTACATTAAATGCTTGAATTTGTTACTGTAAAACTATGTAGAACAATATGCCTTTATTAATTAAAAAAAAATATATAAAAAAAACTACTAAAATTTGTTACTCAATTAACCGGGAAAATCGATTATCCAGAATGCTTCCGGTCCCGACCATTACGGATAATCGAGGCCTCACTGTATTTTGAAATAAGGTGGCAATATATTTATTTCCGCTATCGTAAAGTTACAATATTGATGTTCACGCGTTAGTGCGAAAAATATGTTGCATTTTCGCATTCTTGCAATTCGCATCAACCCGTGAATACCCCTATTGTAGTATGCCACTGCATCAAGTGATAAAAAGTTGTATAAACTTTTCCCATCATTTACTTTCTCCAATGATATCTTCTTATCTATTGCTTATCCATTCTTATTTTTAGTATTAAGCTTTTTTTAAACGTTGTTGTAAAATTTAACTTCTAACCTTATGTTATTAATGATGGGTATTTTGTTTTCTTTTTTGTTTCATTTTATTTACCAACCGGAATCTAAAGCGGGATTTTTTTCTTTTTTGTTTCATTTCATTTGCCAAGTGCAATGTGAAGCTAAGAAAAAAACCAGAAAAAAAAACAAAAAAAAAAGCAAAATACAAAGATCTCCAAATAATAACTTTAATAACTTTATTTAGACTTGCATATAGAACAAAATAAAAAAATATTTTTTTTACTTAGTATTTTTGCTTCGTTTTTGTTCTATATGCACGATTTTTTGCATATAGAACACAATAGGTTACGAAGCTTGTCACAACAGTGTTGTATAGCACAAAGTCGATGTCTCATATTTCGAAAACTATAAAAGATAAAAGCACACTGATGACACAGATCGATAGATCTCGAAAAATTTGCCTATATACCAGTCTTATCTCAATTTTTTCAATTTTGTGATATAGAACACAATAATTTACGAACGACGATATATCGCTTGAATAAAAACCATAATTTCTATTTATTTTTGAGCGAATTAGCGTAAAATAGGACTCGTCATCTAAGACAAGTCGCAATTAAAGAATTTCGGAAAAGTCGACCTCACTTTTTTTCCTACTAAAATTTGTTGGACAGATCGTTTTGGAATATTTTTTTTTCTACACCGGATTTTCGTCTTGTCTTTAAGTAATTTTTGGACGTATGACTTCGATATGATGAATTTTCTCGCCTGTATGTCTCGAATTTTCTGTGAAACCTTGTCATTTTGATCGAAAAATTCCTTTATAGCCTTAGAAATGACTACCTTAAGGTAGGCATGAACGTTCGAGTAAAAAAAAAAGACGATTTTTAAAACTGCTCTAATTCTAACGTTTTTCAAATTATCCATTTGAATATTTTTTTATGTGAAACTAGTCGTAATTCTTCACATTTTTTTCCATACTTGCTTGCCTCTTTATGTCCCTCCACCCCTCTTTATTTCATTAATAATTTTTTAAGTATAATGTTCTATTTCAGACAAAAGCTCACTTTGAAAGTCGTGTTCTTTATCTTTTTTTGAAAACGAACTAATAAATGGATCAAATGACACCATTAGCATTGTCATTTACAGACCTATTCCGGCGAGTTGACAAAGTTCAACATTTTAACAATAGTAAATATATTGACAACTGTAAAGATTTCCTATTCTCGTTCAATTCTAAAAGCTCCTGTCTTGACACAGTTGTCAATAGCAAAAGAGGTGCTGACAGTGAATTTTGTGTGTAGAAATCCAGCTGACGCTGGGTTATTCGCTCATATTTTTCTCGCCAAATAAAATAAATGATTATAAATGTTTAATAATATATAATGCATATTAATAAAACAATAAGAACTAAAGAATACAAACAAAAATAAAGAACAATAAGAATAAAAATTATTTCGTTAATTTTCTTGAAATAATTTAAACACTGTCAAAACAAAGTGCTGCCTCCTATAAACAGTATTGATCAAATATGTTGTGGGGGATAATTCAAGTACAAAATGAAATTTTTATATATTTGTTTCTTTAAATATTTTAAAAAGATTTAAAAATATTGAAGCGTTTAAAAAGATTGTGAGAAGAAAAAGTGTAGTTCTCTTTTGATTTAGAACATATAGTGGTTAAAAGTTCTATCTTAAAAGTGTGCTATCTCTGAAAGTTTCGAAGATATTTCATCACAGCTGGTATCCTTGAAAAGGTTAATTGATTACCTTTATTATATTTGTTAAAATTTTTACTAAATTTCTTGATGGTTTTTCAGAAATAACAATTTTACTTTTTTTTAAGATTTGTTTTTTCAATAAACTTATTTTAAAGAAAAAAATTCATTATTTTGGAAGTCTGTTATTATTATAATAAAAATGTCATATTTTTATACCCCCACGTTTAAAAAACGTAAATAGGGGTATATTTATTTTGTCACTCCGTTTGTAACGCCCATAAGGAGGCGTGGTAGGTATAGAAAAATATATATATTCTTGATCAGCATCACCACCCGAGTCAATTTAGCCATGTCCGTCTGTCTGTCCGTCTGTCTGTGATCACGATTACAGCCGTAATTTTAAAGCTATCATCACGAAATTCAATATTTAAGCTTTTATCTAAAAAATGAAGGTCAAGTTTGTAAATGAGCCAAATCGGATGAAAACCACGCCTACCTCCCATACAAAGTCACTTTATCAAAACGGTAAAATCTCTAAGAATTCAACAAAAATTAATATATGGACTTGAAATTTTGCATATGAACTTTGATATATAACGTGTACTATGTGTATGGAATTCAACCAAATTGAGTGAAAACCACGCCCACCTCCCACACAAAGCGACTTTATCAAAAAACAAAAGCGAATATTTTCTGTTAAAAATATAACGAAAACGTTTTTACAGATAAACATTTTATTGATTGCTTAAGACTTTGAATATACTTTGGTTCGGCCGTAGGGGTATTTTAACTTCGACCCAGTCGAAGATCATTTCTTACTAGTTATCCTTCAATTTGATATATAGTTTTTTATAGTAACTGGTAAACTGTCAGAGTTATCACACTTTTAAGAAATAACTTTGAACCAATATAACTTCTAAATGAAAAGAGAAAGGCATTTTTTTGCACCATTGTTTCAATAGGCTTCAATATTTAAATATATATATCAAAAGAACTAACAAATTCTCAACGATAAATTCATATTTTCATTTTAAAAAGGAACTTAACAATATTAGGGTAATTTTTTCAATAAAAGTGCTACACTTAACAGCTGCTTTCTGCCAATATGCTTTTCACCTTCCTGTGGTGAATAAATAAAGCTTTTCATTTGTCAAGTGTTCGCCTGAATAGGTTTTACAAGTCAGGTTGACAAAATTTTGACAAATTATTTCTTGTAAATTGACAGCCAGAATAGGTCTGTTAATCTTTGTTTTGGGTCTGTCTGTTCATTTTTCGTGTGTGATTAAGCTGCATTATTTATATTCGTTTTTCTTTGCTTCCTGTGCTCTCTCCGATACTCCCATATTGGAAAAAATGAAACTTTATAATTTCTTCTTCGTGAGCTAAAACATTATGCAGTGTTGGAGATAAAGGGGTCCAGCCAGTGGCGTTCCTAGGCTTGGTGACACCCGGGGCGGATACTCATGGTTTCACTCCTATAAAAAATTTCTAAATGCAAAAAGAAACCAATTCGATGAGATTAAGTGTTTTTATTATTATCTTTATCTTTTCCGAAAAAAACACAAACAACATATGACATACAATAAGAATTTGTAAAAAACAGAACAAAACTATTACATTTTCAGGTGTCTACATATTTAGATATGTAGACATAAGGTATAAAAGAAACTTATTAACTTCGCAGTCTTAAAAACTGACGGAACAAAAACATTACATTTTCAGGTACATATTTGTAAAGGGTGGTTAAATTTTAAGGACCGATGTTGATTTTGAATAAAACACAAATTATTTAGGAAATTATTGTCATTTCTTTTTATTATGATAATATTGGTATGGTTCAATTGTGCATGGAACAAAATATCGGCTAAATGGCCGCCGCGACCTCGGCGGCACACCTCCATCCGATGGTCTAAATTTTCGATGACGCTGAGGCATAAGTGAGGTTCTATGCCATTAATGTGCCGAATTATCTCATCCTTTAGCTCTTGAATTGTTGCTGGCTTATCGACGTACACCTTTTCTTTCAAATAACCCCAAAGAAAGAAGTCCAACGGTGTCAAATCACATGATCTTGGCGGCCAATTGACATCGCCACCACGTGAGATAACACGGCCATTGAATTTGTGGCGCAAAAGAGCCATTGTTTCGTTAGCTGTGTGACAAGTGGCACCGTCCTGTTGAAACCACACATCGTCCATATCCATATCTTCCAATTTTGGAAAAATTACGGCCCGATGATGCCGCCAGCCCATAAACCGCACCAAACAGTCATTTTTTGTGGGTGCATTGGTTTTTCGACAATCACTCTTGGATTATCATTTGGCCAAATGCGGGAATTCTGCTTATTGACGAATCCACTGAGGTGAAAATGTGCCTCATTACTGAAGATGATTTTCTTCGAAAATTGATCATCCACTGTTGCCATTTCTTGCCACCATTCTGACCATTGACGACGCTTCAAATGGTCAAGAGGCTTAGGTCTTGAGTCAATTGCACCTTGTAAGTGTGTAAATGCAAGTCTTTATGCATAACGTTCAGCAATGACGAGCGTGAGAGGTGGAATTGTTGGGCACGACGACGAGTTGAGATGGGCGGCTCTTCAGCCACACTATCGCAAACAGCAGCAATATTTTCTGCAGTACGAGCTGTACGAACATACACTGGTGTTTTCACATCTCCTACAGACCCGGTTTGCTCAAATTTTTGCACGATTTTTCCGATTGTACGCACATTTGGACGATTAAATTGACCGAAAAAAATCACGAAGTGCACGATATGCATTTTGATCTGAAAGCCCATTTTCATAATAAGCCTGAATAACTTTAACGCTTTGCTCGATTGTGTTTCTTTCTTTGCTTCAAATTGAATTAGTCTGAAATTGAGAAATGTCAAATGAAATGCAAAAAAAAACTTGACGTTAAGGTGTGGTTCGCATTCAACATCGGCCCTTAAAATTTAACCACCCTTTTATGTAGGTATAAGGTTAAACAAAGAAATCTTATTAATGGCGTTGTCTTAAAAACTAACTTTTCTTACTTAAACAGCTGAAAATTTTAAATAACCTCATCGAAATCAATATTACTTGCAAGCTCGTTTTCAACGGATAAAATTACATTAAAAATACATTTTTTAACGTATTGTATTTGTACCTTTTTTTTTCTGTTTGAGAAATTAATAAATAATATCGAAATGGTGTCACCCCTCAAATGGTGGTACCCGGGGCGGACCGCCCCCCCCCCCCCCTAGGAACGCTTCTGGGTCCAGCTACCAGCTGTGCATATATTCCAAACTTGTCTGGATGTATTTGCTGCCGACAATTGCTTCCATTTAATATATTTTTAAAATTATGAAAAGATCTTCGTTAATTTTGGTTATACATTCGTTTTTATTATAATTATCTGAAAAAAATTCAAAAGAAAATTCGCATAATTGCTTCACAATTATTGAACTATTTGCCATTTTTGTATTTGCGGCTTTAAATTACACGATCTTATTTCTATTTTGTTTAACTTTTTTTGTTTTTGTAAATTTAGCAAGATAATTTAAAATAACGGGGTTTTTTCACATTTTGTTTCCCCATCTTTCGGCTCAAACTAACCAAACGCAGTTAGTTGACTGTTGAAACAGCTATTTTAAAAGCTTTTACTGACATTTTTGTGCAGGGATGCAGTAAGACGCAGTCAATTTTTATAATATTTGTTTAAAAAATATTTGAAGATTATTTAAAAAAAAAATTAGCGAGGGCAGTCATAGGCAACATATTTAAAATCTTAGACAAAGTAAGAAAAACTTGAAATAAGGTAAAGGTTAATTCTTTGACTTCATTATAAAAACAAAACAAAAATTCAAAACATCATCGGGTCGCAGGGGGGACTGTTTAAGCAACACAACTGAAAATTTGTTACATGGAATTATTACTCGCTGAGTATTAGTGCTAGGATTAAAAATACGATACGCCAATAAAGGCCTACTGTAAGCCCTCACAACAAAATTTGACAAAAAATTTTTGTCGCCATGCGGACGCTGAGAGAGCCGCTCAAAGATCGATAAAGCAACATTCATGCAGCGGCGTTGCATTGAATTTATACTCAATGAGTATATAACCTACGATAAAAGATTAAAAAGGAAAATTAAGGTTTTACAAATGGCTTTACGACAAAAATAAAAAAAAAAATCCGAAGTCGTCAGGTCGTGAATATAGCAGCTTATGTAACAGAAATGTAATATCGTTGCATGGAATTATTACTCACTCAGAAGGAGTGCTACGGTAAATTTTGTTTTACGATAGCATGGATGTGCTATTACGCTTCACAACTAAATTACAAAAAAAATTCTTGTTGTCATGATTTCATGGATGCAATCACATAATGCAGTAAAAATGCTACAGCCATGAAAAAACGTTGCATGGATTTTTAACTCTGTGACTACTAGTGCAAGGAACGAAAACGAAGGTGAGGTCTTCGGGCATATGACAAAAATAAAAAAAAAATTGACGGCGCGTCAAAGACCCTAAGAGAACCGCCTAATGTGACGCATATGCATAACTTTTGCTGGATTAATTGAAATTAGAGCACAACCAATGGGGAAGCAAAAAAAAGCTAAAAGAAAAGCACCAACTCCAAATCCAACAACAACTTCAACTCCAACACCAACACCAACACAAACACCAACACCAACACCAACACCAACACCAACACCAACACCAACACCAACACCAACACCAACACCAACACCAACACCAACACCAACCTCAACACCAACACCAACCTCAACACCAACACCAACATCAAAATCAACATCAACGTCAACATCAACATCAACATCAACATCAACATCAACATCAACATCAACATCAACATCAACATCAACATCAACATCAACATCAACATCAACATCAACATCAACATCAACATCAACATCAACATCAACATCAACATCAACATCAACACAAACATCAACATCAATATTAACAACAACAACAAGAAACTTCGTCACGTCAAAACCTACGGGTGTGTCCACGGCACAGCCAACTCTTTTTTTTTCTTTTAATAATTTTATATAAAATACATTACTTAATCTTTAAAAATTTTTTAACAGCATATTCATAATACATGCATCTTTATAAAAAGGAAAATATAAATGAAATGTACCAACATGTTTCACGATAAAAGCACCCAAAATAACAAAAAATTCACTTTTGCTGTTACTCTAAAATTATCTGAACTTTTGTTAAATTTGGCCCAATTTCTTAAAACCTATTACATTTTCATCAAAACGATTGCCGAATTTGAAAAAATTCAGCATTTTTCGTATAAAAATAGTACCCTAGAACAGTACCTGCCTGACATGATTATCTAAAAAATACCGACTTCTGCGTCTTGATCGGACATCTGGTTTCCGAGAAAACTTGCCACCCAGTTTGAAAAAAATCATTTCGAAAAAAATGCGTTTAAAGATTTTTTTTTTTTAAAAAAAGTAAATAAATACATTTATGAAAAAAAATTTTTTAACCTTCATGCCTACCTTAAACGCCTTTCTGTAGTTTTAACGTTTTTTCGTTTAACATTTTTCTTTCTTTCTGCAGCCAGACTAAAAGATTGCAACCAAACTAAAAGACTGCAAAATTTACTGTTCTTTTGTACTTTTTGGTATATTTTCCTTAGAAAAATTATGCACTTTATACGATTTGCCCCACGTTTTATTTTCTTGATAGAAACTGTACACTCCGTATCGCACTTCTAGTTCTTTTTAACACATTTTTACAAGGCAAACGCGAACCAATAACTGAAAAATTTTGCAAATTTAAGCCATAAACAAGAATCTAACAACATATAGACCGATCAACTACGATGTGCCAGTGTTGTATAATTTTGAATGAAAGTTTGTGCAGATTAACCAAAGAAATAAAACATAAGGAAACGGTGTTGCCCACACACACAGTGTACGTGAACTGTGGTATGCTTTCTAAATTGAGCGAGCGAGATAGAGAGTGTTTTTTGACATTTCCGAGATCACTTAAAATAATTGAAAGTTTGTGAGTGAAATAATTAAATTAAAAGCGTTTTTCACTGCTGAAAACTATGTAATTTTGAAGAAAAATATGATCAAAAATAATTATAACATGCGTTGTGTGGCTAGAAATTGCTAAAAATGGAAATTAGAGCCAGTTGATTTCGCACCAATTTGCACTCACAATGGTGCACCCACATCTGTCAAAATGCTTCAGGGACGCATTAGTTTTTCACAGCTGAATACATTTTTGGGGCGCTTCCGTGTTCAGCATAGTTAATCAGATTTAATACATTTTGTTCATTTCTTTTCAGATTATCTTATATCTTAGTTCTTTGAGATTAACAGTGATCACAAGTTAAACTTACGACTTTTAAAAAAATGTATAACGAATAAGTCGTTATGTCACGACAAAATTGAATAAAAAAAAAAATCATATTATACATTTAATAAATTCAATTTTGATAAAATAACATTCCATCTCCATCCTCAATTAAATCTTGTCGTAAATCCGCATCCCCTAAATGACATCCGTCACATTGCGGCTACACTCAGAAAAAAGTCTCTCGGAATATGATAAAAAAGGCATCATATTTAGAGAAAAATGGTATAGAGTTTGCTCCAGAAAATGCTTTTCTCTAATTGTGATACCAAAAAATCCCTAAAAATGGTAAAAAGCTTCCATGAAAAAGAGAAATATAAGCAAAATATATCGTTCTTAGAGAAAAAGACTTTTCTATTTGAGAAATTATTTGTTTTTATTGAAGAAAATATTTCGCGTAGTGAATTGCTTATCTATAATAGAGAAAACTTTTCATTTTCTAGAAGTTTTTATCTATAAATGAGAATTTTTTATCTATAAATGAGAATTTTTTAGTGTGAGAAAAATACTTATCATTATTAGAGGCTTGAAATATTTTCATTTCCTACAAGTGAAGAAATATTATTTCGAATATGTGAAAATTTATTCTAATCGTAGGAAATTTTATTTGAAAAAGAGAAAATTGCTATTATCAAAAATTAGAGATTTTTTTATGGAGAAAATACTTATTTTCTGAGTGTATATAAATACCCAGCAGTTATTTTGGAGTCAATTGAAAAAGTGAACTAGTTCATTTCTAGCGCAGTTTGGAATAGATCTGAAAAAGTACAAAAGGCGTTCAGTATAGAACAGTTATCTTTGCTTTTGTTTTCAAAAGTATTGCTGACAAAAATAAACGCGTTCTGGCTACTTTTTAAAATTTTCTGCGCACAAGAAAAAATAATAAAAAAAATGTTTATAGACAAAAAGTTTTCTGGATTGTGGATGGAAAAGATGGTACAAATGAGATCTTTAGGACCTTTCCATTGCACTAAATTCTTACACTTTTGATATGTTCACTTTAAAACTAGTTAAAAAAGAACCACTTTCAGGCTACTGCGAAAGCAACCAGTTTAAAAATGTTCCTAATGCAACTAGTTCAAATATAGGGAAAAAGTAGTGTTTCTGGGGACAATTGTCTTTTCCTATGACATCAACCCGCAAAAAGCGTCAGTTCATTCAATGTTAAAGGGTATTGTAGTGGAACTAGTACTGGTCCTTTTTGGAACTAGTTCAGAACTATTTCAAGTTTGGTCCACTTTTCTGCTGGGTAATAATATTATACAAAATTTACATTATTTCATTGAATATAGCATATGGGCATTTCCATAGTCGCGCACGTAACGTTCGTAGGCCTTTCATGTTGAAATTAAGAAAATGCAAAAAAAAATTTAAACTTTTTATGTCCCGTTGATATTTTTGGATAGCACTCTAGTAGCACTTTAATAAGTATAAGAGATGGAAGCGATCGAAATAGTGGTCCAAAGATATAAGCAAACAAAAGAGGGCGCGTTACGTAACAAAAAATAGAAGTGGTTTTTGTCTGCATCAATATAAACGAAAAAATCTGCGAAGTGTGCACGCTTTTTTTTATGAATTTTTTTTATATAATCTGGAATAATGTAGCTATATATTCGCAATTGTTTCGTTAAAAAATCTTCTTTAGTTATTTTTATTTAAACCAAAATATGATACGTTACGATACACACGTTACGTAACATATTTTTCCACTATAAGATATTCAATAAATTCTTCATATTATTTTGATTTTAGGATTCTATTATATATAAAAAAAAACGTAAATTTTAATTCGGGTCATTAATAACAATGTTCTACACTTAAACTGGACAAGACATCCCACGTATATATTTCATAAAGTGCTAATATAGGATGACTTTCTGCGTTTACAGAATTGTAAATGGAGCTCTTGTACATTAAATAAAAAAATGTTTGTAGAACAGTGTAATTTGAAATTAAAAATCTGTTGTTTTAAAATGTTATTTCTATTACAGTGGACCCCCGGTAATCCGACAAACGTTTTGCAGAGCAGTGTTGAACTATCGAGTTTGGCGGATGATATAGTACTGTCTAAGACCCCCTATAGTGCGATTTTTTTTTACAAAATAGTACCCTGTAATCCGACAAATTACAAATCCAATGATAACATTCCATATGTTATACTCTGAAGTATAAATCATACTTCATTATGTATGTCAAATTTAGTAAATTAGACAACACAATAGAGAGCTTACGTTTTATTATAAAATTAACGTCATTAATGCTATAGAATTAACAAAAAATAATAACTTTACATTATGAAATAATTGCGTACAAGCAAATTTACATACAAAAATAATCAAAAATTATGAATAAGAATCATAATAGAATCAATCAATACAAGTACATTAGCGAAGATTGTCAAAAAAGTATTCAATAATAATATATATGTTGGATTACAGGGGGTGCCAGATTAGACAGAGGCCGGATTACCGGGGGTTTACTGTGTTTTAAAAAATATTTATTTTTGAAGAAAGTGCGGTTCGAACTGCACTTGAAGTTATAATTTTTAATTACTTTCACCTGACAACGCAGAAATAATGATAAAAAATTATGTTTTTGAGTAGCGCACGTAACAAAATAATATCAAAGAAAAAAAATTAAAAAATTACCGTTAATTGATCTTACTTTGCTCTCTTTACATTTTTTTTGGATAGTTGTTGTTATAAATCACATTTTGTGTTTTGAATGCAACACTTCTTTTTACTCTCTTAAGGTAGTAAATATTAAAGACAAAATAGCATGGCAACTGAGTTAACCTGCAAATTGCTTTAAATAATAAAATACCAATATTTATTTTATATGAAATCATATATAAATTTTGTTTTTATTCATTTATTATTTTTTGGTGCCGGTGGACTTTTCTGTGGAAATGCCCATATATCACCTCTTCAATATTACAGTGGGCTGAAATGCTTGGTGCACGCCTTGAGGAGTTACTCTTTGCCGAACGTATGAATTTCGAAGCTATCAATGCTAGTCTAGGGGATCCCGAGCGCCAACGCGAATTACTACAACAGGACGAAGAAGAAGATTTCCTAGACGAATCTTCAGTAAATCCGCACGGAAATGATTGTCCACACGCACTCAAGCTAATAGCTTGCGTTCTGCTCTTCGAAATCACAGCGTTCTTGCGCGACACATACCAAACTTTACCAAAGACCTCAAAATTATTACACAAAGAGAAGCCAGCACCGTGGGAAAAAGTGTACCGTGAAGCAAATCGTCGATGGTCTATGGCACTCAGCTCCATGGGTCATTCACAGACATCAGCCCAAAGTCTACAGTCCATTGCAGCTGGAAATGAAGGTGGAGGTGAGTAAATAATGGTTGACTTCAAAATTAAGAAAGTTTTGTAATTTTTTTTTATTTGTGTAGGGGCACAAACAGAACGAAAAATATCCTTTGTACTTCATGAACCCGATAATGAATCCGAAAATAGTAGCAATACAACATTGACTCTACAAGGAGAGGATGGTATGTAGAATTAAATACGTTTTTTGCAATATAAGAAAGAATTGGAGAATTATAATTGTTATGGCGGAAAAGTGGAGTGAAACTCCGTAACTTATTTTAAGATATATATTAACTTGCTTCGATATATACATTTGGAATTGTTTAATAGTGGATAAAATCATCCAAAAGTAATAAATAAATATTATCTCTCTTAGGTCAACGACGGCCCGTTGCCGCAGTTAGGCCATTCCTGCTACGTCGTGGTACAGCGACCGCTACTGGGGGTTCATTCAAGCGGAGATCTCTAAAGTTACGTCGGGGTACCAAGGATGGCAAAGATCTTGAAACAGATTGTAAAGAACCACTTATTAAATTTCTTCCATTATCGATACACAATGAATTGTTCTTAATTTTTCTATAGTTAAACGAGTGGATTCCATACAGTCCAGACGCAAAGTTTCGTCACTTTCCGATCGCAGTGACACATCAGAGCAGGGCATTGCGAGTGGTGGCGAAGAATCGCCTGGCATACTTAGTGATGATCAACAGCCAGATTCACCAACAGACTCTAACGAAACAGATGACACTGCCAAGAATATGCCATGGATGAAGGCAGTGATCGAACTGATGAACAGCTACAACTTCTACTGCACACACAAGGGCTTCTGTCACCCGTATTGCTATAAGAGACACATGCGTGCTTGTTCTAGACTGGTGAAGGCAACAAGAAAAGTAAGTATCTAGTTAAAAACTTGCTATCTGCTTACTTAGTTGCTTATCAGCTGTTAAACAATGAAACAAAAAAGAAAGAATAAAAAAAAGGTAAAAAAAAAATAAACATTGCCTGAGATGGAAAGTACCTGTTGTGTTAACACTTGTAATAACCGGTTCTGAAAGGTGAATATTTGCCTCTTTAGCTCAGTGGTAGAGCACTGGTCTCGTAAACCAGGGGTCGTGAGTTCAAACCTCACAGGAGGCATAACCTAAAAATTATGAATTTTTTAATAGCTTCTTTTTGTTATTTTCAGATCTACGGTGAAGAGTTTGGCTTCACTTTCGAAGCTGATCATCCAATTATCGAAGGTAACATCACAATAAAAACGAATCAACCACGACAGCGCTCGGGGCGAAAAATCTCTGAACAGAGTTCAACCCAAACCTCACCGTCGAAGCGAAAAGATAGTCTTTCAAAAAAAGATCGGTAAGCTTTTGCTTTCAATTATACAATGATAAAATAAGGGGTGCTGTATTGGAATGAATTTTATGCTTATAAAGAGGGCATAACTTCAATAATTTTTGACGATATATAAACACACACAAAACGTTTGACTCTAGAGCTATTGTCTCAAATTTCTTTAGGAATACAAGCTTTTTTCAAAAAGTAGGTGAAATGGTCTAGCAGTGGGAGTGGTTTCGTTTTTTGATTGCAACTTTGGCAAATGCTAATATATTTGAGTCACCGATATACTGTGCGGAAGCTACAACCTCCAGCTACAACTTTTCTGAAGTACGTTGTTAAATTTCTGAGGAAAAGTCAGAGTAATGCCCATCGACGCAAAACTTACAAAATTGTTTGCCTAGGAGTGGGAATTCCTATAAAACACAATATAAGTGCTGTAAAAACTGTAAAAGTGAAGTATTAACAATAAATAATGAAGTTTTATTCATCTATGTATGTATATCAGAGTCACAATGTTGGGACGTAAAAGACTTTGCCGCATTTTCGCATTTCAAATGCACCGGTCTTTTACACACGTTACATTTGATTGAGTCCTATAGTCAGTTTGTTTCAACATCAATTATGACAGTTTAAAAAAAAAAATTGTCATTATGATGATGTTTGGTAGGCACAAATCTAATTTGTACGAACCCCTGCTAGCTAAAACGAATTCACAAACGAATATGCACAAATTTCTTTATTTTTGGTGCTGTACGGCACAAATCCATTGCCGCATCTTATTGAAAACTAAAAACTGTAGAACAAACAATGTACTCACTTTTTTTACTATATCGCTTGAGAATAACCACGAATGTTAAGACTTGAAAAAATCCAATAAACAATATTTTTTTTAACACCGTCATTAGCACAGCTCAGGCGAACGCGTCTTTACGCTTCAAAACATCATCTAAAGTGGCAAAGGCAATACAACTTGGCAATATAAACCTTGAAATTGAAATTCCCACTGCTAGGCAATTTCCCCTATTTTAAGTTGAGTTCAACCAAATTATTTTTACGCAATGTCGGGTAATTCTGGTTATTCTCAAGTTAAAATAATTATTTAAGGAATATCTTAGAACATTTAAGACCATCCACTATTATTGGAATAAATACAGTGAATCAATTAAGTTTGGGCTCAAAGGCAGTTTGACCTCCTCTTGCCTTAATTACAGCCTCTAAACGTCGCATGCTTCTTACTAAATTTGATGTCTCCTCTGGTGTTTATTCGTCTATTCTGTGCTTATGTCCTCCTTGAGCGTATTTTTGAAAGTTGTATGATGATTTCGTATTTTTTTTTTTAATGTGCCTGTAAAGGTGTTTACAACTGCTTACAGTGGTAGATTATCACAAGATATTTCATGCACAAAAGACGAATGTTTTGGGTTGTTATCTTTGGTCGTAATAAATATTGTTTCCAAGTTAACCCTAAATTTTCAACACTGGGTGCCAAATTTTCTTTAAAATAATCAAATAAAGGTGCTTGCTTATCCATTTTTTTCATTAATAAAAGCAAGATTCCCAATTTAACAAGATGCCGCCACTCAACCACAAACCATAACATTTCCGCCACGTATTTCACTGTTTAATAGTATTTTTTTCCTTCAGCTCTTTGTTCGGTTTTCTCCAAATTTTTTTAGCATCATCCGAGCCAAATAAGTTATATTTGGATTCATCACTAAATATAAAGCTATCCCAAAATGAATCCGGCTCATTTACGTGGAGTTGTGCGAACTTCACTTTCGAAGAAGCCTGTTTTAATTATAAGAAGCTAAAATAACCGGCTTGTGCCGAGGAACTCGTCCATGATATCCCGCTTTATTCAGTGTATAGCGAATTATTTGAGCCTGGCGTGGCGTAAATGTTTTTGGCCACCCAGATCGGCTCTTGCATTCTACTTTACCGGTATTTACATAATGGATTATGAAGTAACGCACACTTGAATATGACCTGTTTACTATTTTACCGATTTCGCAATACAGCTTTTTCTGTACATAAAAATTTATTATTATTTTACGAAAGTCAACCGAAGTTTCTGTTCGGCTTGCTTGCCATTTTGCTCAATTTACCACGAAATCAAGATCAACACTAACTTCAATTAGTTGGCAATTGAATCACTGCGCAATACTTACACTGGTAGCCATATCTAAAGCAACCAGAAGAAAATATCGATATTAGACAAAAAAAATTGGTATATATTACACAAAGACGGTAATTTTTAAAATTTTTATAAATGATATTTTATGTATTTCAAATTGATAAAAACATAAAAATATTAATTCATTACAAAATTTTTTTACAAACGAAAAAACGAAATTGACTCGATTTTTGGGTGGTCATAACTAAAGCAACTTTCACAGTCCAACTTAAAATTATACAATAATGTTAATAATCGATAGTATAACCCTTATTTTTGATAACTTCTGCACACCTACGAGGCATAGAATCTATAAGTCGTTCAATTTGATCCTTATAGGGCCCTCAAACGCTACGACTTTTCATACTACCTAGTAGTATGACTCAGTCGTACGTTCGCATCATACGTTACAACTTTTTCATACTACTTTTCATCAGACTTCAGTCTGCGTACAGTTTTAAGTCAGTGAAGAACAAAATGAACGCGGATGTGGTTGCACTTCTAGCTATCGAAGAAGTAATAGAAGAAGAAAATACTCGAAGAGGAATTAAAAGAAAGTGGTCAAAAAAGTGGTTGGAAGAAAAGAAAACATTTTCTAACATGAAATTATTAAAACTTTTAAGAGAAACTGAACCAAAAGATTATAAGAACTATTTGAGAATGAACAATAATACTTTTAAAAGCCTATTGCAAAAAGTTAAAATTATTATTGAAAAAGAGGACACTGTTATGAGAACTGCAATTAGTGCAGAAAGCCGTTTAGCGATAACATTGCGCTTTCTAGCCACGGGAAATAGTTTCGAAGACTTAAAATTTTCAACTGCAGTGTCTCCACAGGCAATCAGCTGTATTGTAATCGAAACCTGCGAAGCTATCATTAAATCTTTAAAAAATTTCATTCAGGTAATCAATAACTTATTATCGGCCGTAATTTTTCGAAGCTAATATTTAGTAACGTTCTTTACTTTAAGGTACCTAAAACTGCTGAGGAATGGTTAGAAGTGGCTGCTAAATTTTACAATAAATCTATGTTCCCCCATTGCATTGGAGCTTTAGATGGCAAGCACATCAATATTACAAAACCTCCACATTCTGGATCATTTTTTTTTAACTATAAGAAAAATTTCAGTATAGTATTGATGGCAATTGTGGACAGTAATAGTGAATTTTTAATGGTAGATGTGGGAGCAAATGGACGAATTTCGGACGGTGGAGTTTTCGCAAATACTAAATTCTTTCAGAAATTAGAAAAAGAAGAATTGCATTTACCCAAACCAAGTGCAGTCATTACCGGTCAACAACCCTTGCCTTATGTATTTGTAGCTGATGGTGCGTTTGCGTTACGGCAGGAAATAATGAAGCCTTTCCCTGGTTCTAATTTAACCAATGATGAATTGATTTACAACAAAACTCTCAGCTCAGCTCGGGTTAAGGTAGAGAATTCTTTCGGGATTCTTTCTTCTCGTTTTCGAGTGTTAAATACGACCATCAATTTAAGACCAGAAAAAGTGACCACGATTGTTCTTGCATGCTGCTACTTGCATAATTTTTTACGACGTCACTCAAGGTCATGCAATTTTGATACAGGCTCGGAAAATTTCGTCAACTTATTAGGAATGGAAGCAACTGCAAGCAGAAATCCAACAAGTGAAGCAAAGGCGATTAGACTACAATTTTGCGAAACAATAAAATTATTTAAATGCCCATAATCACTTTTCTTATATTTTATTTCAAAATAAATTTTAAGTTAAAAAAACGAATTCATGTACAAAATAATAAAAGTTCTTGGATACTTAATAAATGAACACATAAAATTAGTGAAATTGAGAGTCTTGGAATAAAGCATTTACACTAGCATATTGTCTTTCTGCTGCTATAAGTTGGACTCCGCTGTCAGAATTCAATATAGGACTTACAAAAGAGGCAGCATTTGATCTCTCAAAAGAGTTGGCATTATTTTGTAAATAATTTAAAGTCAATTCATTTATTTGTCCTAGAAGCATAATCTCGTCCACAGCTTGTTTTGCGAATAGTTGTTGTTCTGGTGCCATTTTACGAAACTGGCAAGCCCAAGATTCCGAATAAATAGCAGCATCGTCTTTTGTGTTGTTTTTTGATTGGTCCAAGTGCTGAACTGCTTTTTTTAAAAACTCCGTTCTAGCTTCAACCTGGGATGTTTTTTTGTTTTTAGATTTATATTGCTAAATTTGAATTAAGAAATTATTTACTTAAACTAGACACACGTTATTAAGCTCAACTCACCATGTTATCTGGTACATTCTGATCTTCCTCATCGGATGACATTGTAGATCGACCAGATAATGGCAGTTCCTGGTTTTTTAAAAACTCTAAAGAGTCAAAGTACCACAAACTTGGTACATATACGTCATCGCTTCCAGCTCCAGATTTCTCACTGCGATTAATTTTTTTTAACTCGCGTCGATATATTGAGCGTATATTATTTATTTTTTTCTTCATGCCTTCAGAGTCCGCATCACAATCAACTTTTTTATATTCTTCCAATAATTTGTCGTAGGCTTTACGACGCACGATTTTATTTTTATACGCTTCGCATTTCGAATCCCAAAGCTGCGGAAGATTTTTGTATGCCTCAAGAAAATCAAGGAATTCCTTTTTTTCAGCCATTCTATTAAAATAAATATTACGATTAAAAAGAAAAGGTTTTCCCCCCATATAATATTACAATATTTAACTCAAAAAGTCATTATCCTTTGATTGTTCTCCTTACCAGTTTTACAAAATGCGAATGAACAACGAAAACAAGCATGAAGTCGTGTATGACTTGCCCTCACACACTCAGACTTTTACTTCAACTTGAGAAAAAATCAAACTATTTTGATTTTCATACGACCTGGCCGTACGACTTGAGTTTTCGTATACGACTTGGCTTCACACACTACGACTTTTTATACGACTTGTCAAAGTCGGATGAAAAGTCGTAGCGTCTGAGGCTTCTATTAGAAATATTGTTCCATGCATCCTGGATACGGCTGAAAATGTTGTGTTTATTAGTCTCAGAATCCCTTTTAATCTTGCGATCTACGATGCTCCACAAGTTCTCGATCGGGTTCAGATCAGGAGACTGAGCTGGCCATGCGAGAGTTTTTATGTTTGTGTCACTCAACCAATCTTTAACGAATTTCGACGTATGCTTCGGGTCGTTATCATGTTGGAAGACCCAAATAATAGGCATATTCTCTTCTGCATAAGGAAGCATTACATTTTCCAACACATTTTTGTAAACGAATCGATCCATTGTTGTTATTATTTGGTGAATTGGTCCAACTCCAGCATACGAAAAGCAGCCCCACACCATGGTAGAACCTCCACCATGTTTAACTGCCCCTTTGCAATAGTGTGGTTTGATTCGTTCGTTTTTCGGTCTCCTTACTGTAAAATGTTTGTTATCTGAGCCCTTGATATTGAACTTTGACTCATCTGAGAACAAAATATTTCTCCACTGAGCAGCATCCCAACTGATATGTGCTCTCGCGAAAGCTAGCCTGGCCTTGCGATTTTTTTGGAAATAAATGGCTTCTTTGATGGCTTTCGAGCGCGTAGACCAGCTTCAACCGCTCGTCTCCGTACAGATCTTGCGCTAATATCCAAAGATAACTGTCTCACCAATTCAGTTGAGGTTACAAAAGGCTTTTTTTTTATTTCTCGAACAATTCTTTTGTCAACGCGTTGTGTTGTTTTTCGTGGCCTCCCTCCAGCATGTATTGTCACTACAGAACCAGTTGCAAAAAATCTGCTAATTATTCGAGAAATCACTGATTTTTGTATTGAAAATTTCTGTGAAATATTTTTTTGGGATAAACCGTTTTTATAATCATTTATAATTTGTTCTTTAACCGTATTACAATACTTGTTTCTAGCCATTTTGAAAATTTTTTTTTTAATTGTCTCTAACCCGAAAATATTCACGTGTTATGTCTTGAGAAATTCACAAAAATAATTTTTAACAAACGAACTAAATGCACAAAGTATAACACAAAATAAATAACGGTACTCCAAATAAGAATTGTTGATAACATAGTTTGTACAGTCAAGTTGCTTTAGTTATGACCACCCAAAATCGAGTCAATTTCGTTTTTTCGTTTGTAAAAAAATTTTGTAATGAATTAATATTTTTATTTTTTTATTAATTTGAAATACATAAAATATCATTTATAAAAATTTTAAAAATTACCGTCTTTGTGTAATATAAGTATACCACTTTTTTTTGTCTAATATCGATATTTTATTCTGGTTGCTTTAGATTTGGCCACCAGTGTATATACAAACAAACAGAATAGATCAAAGCAAATTAAAACATTACCGTTATATTTGTAAAAACATGGTACACGTGCCAAAACTTTTTTGATATAGATTTTGTCTTCTTTCGCTTATATTTCGAGTTGTGTTATAGGTGGCGTCCGTGGCGTAGTTGGTTAAAGTGCGTGTCCGCTATGTCAACGAACCTGGAGACCCAGGTTCGAACCCCAGCAGCGACAGAAAATTATTTGAATTAAAATGATTTTTCTGTACGGCCGCCACCTCTCTGCAGACAATGGCAAACCTCAGAGAGTAATCAAAATGCCATGTAAGTCTTCTTGAGAATAAGAACATTTTGTTCATCGCCGTTCGGAGTCGGCGTTAAGCATGTAGGTCCATTTCTCGGTCAATTGTGTACAAACTTAATAACACGCACAACACAATTGATCATAAGAAGCTAGGTCAAAGTCCTTTCAAGGGCTGAAATGACCAGTTATTATTATTATTATTATTATAATAGGTATCGGAACATTTTTTATGTAATTTGATAAAACTAACCCAATGATACTAACTACATCAAAAACGTAGTAAAGTAGTTATTAGATATTTAAGCAAATCCTTTCTCAGAAACATTACCTGTGCCTGAACTTTTTTTGATTCACTGTATGTGTTGGGATTTATTAAAGGATTTTGTGTAGGAGAAAAAAAACAAGGTAGCTCAAAGAAGTTGTCATGAAAAGCGTTCATTTTTTTAATGGCACGAAAGATACCTGACTTTGATTTCACAATTATTTTTTAACAATTTGAAGCATTTCTGTATAATTAAAATTGGTATTTGTACAAACGGAGCTACAATGTTTTTAAAACTAAATAACCAATTTTTTTTTTCTGTTTTTGCCACTCCAATATTTCATTATTCTGTTTTGAAAGTTCTTTACTATTCGCACTGTGTATACAGCCGCATTACCTTGGTCGAATATCATTGAACCTTTTCTAATTGGATCCACGGTTAACTATTACGTTTGCAATTTAATTAATATCATCTTTATTTTATTAGAATGGCAAGTATTGAAGCTGGTGGAGGGCCAACAAAATATTAATTCAAGTTTTTCTTTTTTAATTTTATTAGAATGAAATAATGTGGCGACCGTGGCGCAGTGGGTAGAGTGTGTGGACCATTCGCCAGAGAACCATGGTTCAATTTCCACCTGACACAAAGTTTTTCAATTGAATTAATTTTTCTGTTCGGTCGTCACCTCTCTGCAGATAATGACAAACCTTCTGTTTATATTGGTCGAATATCATTGAACCTTTTCTAATTGGATCCACGGTTAACTATTACGTTTGCAATTTAATTAAGATCATCTTTATTTTATTAGAATGGCAAGTATTGAAGCTGGTGGAGGGCCAACAAAATATTAATTCAAGTTTTTCTTTTTTAATTTTATTAGAATGAAATAATGTGGCGGCCGTGGCGCAGTGGGTAGAGTGTGTGGACCATTCGCCAGAGAACCATGGTTCAATTTCCACCTGACAAAGTTTTTCAATTGAATTAATTTTTCTGTTCGGTCGTCACCTCTCTGTAGACAATGACAAACCTCAGAAAGTAAAGAATGCCATGTAAAACTTCTTGAGAACATGCACATAAGCCGTTCGGAGTTGGCATAAAACTAGTAGGTCCAGTTCTCGATCAATTGTGTATAAACATTTAATAACACGCACAACACTATTTGATCATAAGAAGTTTGGCCAAAGTCCTTTCAAGGGGTGAAATTACCAGTTTATAATTATTATATGAAGATGAAATAATATTTCGTATTATATTTAAACTTTTGCTTATAAGCTATTCGTCATTTTTTTGATGAATTAATAGTTATTTTTGCGACAAATTGAATTTTTTGGATTTCCGTTATTGTTTTTTATTCAAACATAAATAAGCTGCATACTTACATTTGATTTAAAAAGTTTCATTATTTATTAAAGGCAATTTTGGAAGGTGTCTTTAAACGTTAGTCCTTGACTGTAGTTGATAGAAAAATTATACCTTAGGCAGCATGTTTAACATATTTAATTTAAAACTATTAAGAAATCTAACTTTACTGAAATATAATTTGAAAATGGAATCTTGATTGTTTTTAGTTGTATGGATATCTTTATAGTTATTCAATGTTGAACATTCCTTTCAAAACCTTAAGTAGAGTCGAAAACCTCGTCTTCTCTTCAGGCGTTTAATGAGCTCAATCTATCTAAAACTGTCAAAATACCATTTGTTAGACGAGATACAACTTTGCAACATTTAATAAAAATACACCTCATCATTTTGTCTTCGCATGCGTACGCTTAACCGTTCTCTTTAAATCGTCTGATGAAGCTGTAGTTTTTAATCGGGTTTTTCGTGCCCCATAGCTCTAAACTCAGACTTAACTCAATTTTGCGTTGAGAGGCATGTAGATTATGAAAATTTATAACTGTGTTATTATTGTTAAAATTATTATTTTAACATTATAATAAAATGATATCATTTGAAGACACGAAGTAAGATAGTGTTAGATACTTTTTGAACTTTTGAACTAGGGATATATTTTTTTCATACTCAACCAAATGTACTGTATTCATTTTCAAATTATTTTTTTAATATAGTTATAATTCAGGCAAAAATTTATAGACAAGAACTAAAGATACATTTTTGTTCAACATTGTCTATTAAATCAGGATCAACTATTGAAACTCTTGAGCTTTCATTAAAGCCAATTTCGTTGTTTTGTGTTATTTCGAAGAAAAAGTTTTCATTCAAGGACTATTTATAAAGTTGAAATTTTCTTCAGAAACACAATTTAGGGGAAAAACTACTTAATATCTATAACCAATAATATTTAAAACATGCATGCTGACTATTTGCAGCATTAGTGATGATCCTGATATCGAAATGGCAGAGAGATTGGCCAAAGCATTTCATCAGGAAAAGGAAAAGAAGGAGCCAGAAGAACCACCTATTTTGAAATTTATACGAAATCATGTTCGTAATCTTTTCCACTTTCCTATGGCAACGTTGCTCAAAGGTGCAGTCATACTAACAGAAGAGCTAGTAGCCGAGGCAATGCCAACAGCTTGGGAACTGCTCTTAGAATCTAATCAGGAAACGTCAGCAGCCTGTGCTTCGTTATTTTTGATGGGCTCGGTGAAAATACAAAATTTTGCTTTCGATATAATGCAAAGAGCGCTTAAAAACAAAGATCCCGATGTACGCATCGGGGCAATACAAAGGTAACTCTACTTAACATGGATTATTTGTTTTGGTTAAATGCAACTCCATTCTAGATTCCTTGTGCTATGGAAGACACGTTTTCAAGTTTGGCCTCGCATGGAAGACGGTGCTCATGATGTTACTTTTAAGGTACCTCCCGGTGGTATTGAATTTACTTTGCCATCACCCAAAATCGGCATTGAAAGTCTGCCAGTTGTGGATCCACCTTGGTCACCGGTGCAGCAAACCAAAGACATGGATGTTACTCTAAGTCAAGATCGGCATGTTAGTTATTTCGATATAAAAAGAATGATCGTCTATTTTAATTTATATTGGATATTTTTTTTCCTTTTTGAAGCGTTCTCTGGTTACAGCTACCAAAAGTCGCAAAATGCAGCAAACAGAAGCTATACGTAATGCTTTACGTCAACAACGTGACAAGCAGCGTGCTGAGCGTCACAGCTTTTTAATAACAACAATTCCTATCAATCAACAAGCCTCACATGAGCCCGGCATGGACCACGCTCCAGGTGAAGATCACATCGAAGGAGAAGAAGAACTAGAAGGTGCTCGCATGGCACCACATCTGCATGCTGCTCACTCACTTTTTCCTTCCGTTCTCTGTTCGTCGGTAATGCAGATTGTTGCATGCCTAGATGACGGCGCAATAGGTTCGGATGGCAACTCAGTCTACGAAGTGGCTTATCAGGTCATCTGGGTTTGCCTTGTTGAGGAATCGGCGCTATTTTTACGATACGTTCTTGAGCGTCTGACACGTGATCGTCAAGATCAAATGTTCAAACTCCTTAGACATTTGATTAGATTTGTGCCACGCCTACCACAGCAGGCAGCTTTTGCGCTCTATAATTCCATCATAGGCTATATAATGTTCTATGTACGTTCCTCTAACGAACTGAAGCAAGAGGTAAGTTAATGAACAAGAATTTCAATATTTGACCCATGGTTTAATAATAGGGTTGCCGAAAGGGTGAGAGCAAGTGCCCATAAATGTCAAATCGAAGTTGACAGCTCATACAAAATCTGAAAGCGAAAATTGACAAAATGTAAAGCCTATGAAGTTGTTGTTGCTTTTCATTGATTTTGACAATTCTGGGTACTGTGAAAAGAGAGAACTATCAGCCCCGAGACAACCTTATTATTCCACCATGATTTGATCTACATATAGAAAAGATTAGTTGATTAATTTGCTGTTTCGTTATCGTTGATGGATCATTTTGGCAATATTAGCATCGCATATGGTTGACTTTTATTTTATTTTGGGTTAATTGATGCGTATACAGCCTAAGCCACTTCACCACTTCGACGATTTTATCGACGATTTCTGGTGTGACGACCTCTTTTGGGCAACGTGAATGTTCAAAATCAATTTCAAAAGCAAACTCAAAAAACACAAGCTCAAAATTTGACAGTAGTCTATTAAGGGAGATTATTTATCCAGAGGCCGAAGAAAAAGATCATGTTTATGAATTTTTTTAAGGAAACCTAAGGGATATTTTTAAAAGAGGGGTTTTATACCTAATATATACACATTCAAGAGTATGTTTAGTTTTTTTATTAAAAGAAATTAATATTAATGTAGATACGAGTACCTCATTTTTTATAGAGCGCTGTGAAAAAAAGGTGAAAAGCAGTGACCAAGATTGCTCCTCCTAAATTCTTCTGCAACAAAAAAAAAGAAAAATATTATTAAACTAGATACTTAAAACTCGTATTTGTCATAGAAAATATTGACTTTTTTACAAAATTGCGGACTTCCGAACGTAAAGTAACGATTTTCGACCAAAAATCGTCATAAACGAAGCTACGAAAAAAAAAATCCTGTGATAAGTACGAGATTATTATGAATAAAATATGCCTGCAAAAAAATCAAAACGATCAGTTCACTTAGTTTCGAGAAATCTTGGTCACCGACTTTGAAAACATGGTTTCGAGAAAAACGCGTTTGAAAAGTCACTGACTTCTCAAATTGCCCTCGTATGTTGTTGATATAAAGATTTATCAGGGCTTATGCAGGGTGTTTTTTAATCCGCTGTAAGATTTTTTTTAAATAAACCACAATTAAATTAACCAAAGGACCAGGCTTTATTAGGCTTTATTTTAAATTTTTCGAAATCAAATTATTGTTTGAAAATTATTTCCTTTAGATACCTCGACTACTCTTGATGTACGACATTCGATCGACCCGATTTTTCTTTTTTTTTTTTGCTTTTGCAAGCATTTCTGGACGAATTTCGTAGATAACTCGCGGGATGTTCCCCTCAGGGTGCTACATTGTTGCCGGCTTATTCGCATAGACTTTACATAACCCCATAAGAAATAATCTAGGAGGTTAGGGCGCCAAATCGCCCGATCACGGCTATTAATCGACAGATCCAGAACCTGAAAAAATTCACCCACCAAATATTCCCTTCAGCAAATTGATTGTTTCGGTGACTGTATGGCAGGGGATGCGAACGATACATCGATGTAGTTATGCGCGCTATATCGTCGAAACATCGATATCGATCACTCATTTATAGCCTAAAGTATTTCGAGCGAAGAATTCAATAAACGATGGCTATGCGAACCAAAGAGATTATATACTAAAGATAATACATGAGAGCTACAAGCATGGTACAATAACAAGATAGTTGCAAGGGAGAGAGCAGAACTATCGAATCGAAATTATTTTAATTTGAATTATTTTAATTCTTTTTTTGTATCTTTTGCTTTCTTTTGCTATTTTGACAGTTATGATTGACAAAAAGAGAGCACAAACAGCATTGCATCCACCTTGTTAATTATACCATGGCCACAAATACAAAGAGTTAATTTTTCAACGATACAACCAAGAGGAACGACGACAGAGAAAATGACGTCGCCCCCGATGGCTACTTTTCTAAAACTACAAATAATGTAGATTATGAATGAAAACAAACGGGATAATATGTTTTCTTTTTGGTATTGATTTCATTTTTATAAGTTGGTCTATAGATATAAGACACCAGCCTCCTCGTGCAATCAAGTGATGTTGGTAGCAGATTAACCGTGCTATGAAGTAAGGATAAATACGAAACAAATCCATTGATGTTGACCATCGAAAAAAGCATCGTTTGATGCCATCGATGGTAAGAAACCATCGGAGCAAAACCATGGATGGCACAAACATCGATGGTCAAACACCAACCATCGATGTTAATTAAACATCGACCATCGATGGCCATTCTTTTCTACGTCCGTATTATGTAAGAAATTTTTAAACATCGATAATTGTCATGTGAACATCGATGTTTTCAAACAAAAAATCTAAGAAGTTTCTTGACGTGACAATTTTCCGTTTTCCAAAGAAGTTGAAAAAAGTATTTTCCAAAACGCATCGGTGTTGGGTGGAATTGCATGGCGTTGCATTATTATAGGTGTTATGATAAATGTAATGAAACGGCTATTAGGACAAGGATAAGGATTAGAAAAAGGACGAAGGCAAGAGAGTTTGGACAAAAATTAGGAACAGGGATAAGATAAAGAGTAGTAAGATTTGGACAAAGATTAGAGCATGGAATTGGATGAGGATTAGGACAAGAATTCAGACAAGGATTGGGACAAGAAACGTAAAAATTCGCAAAGTACTTCGTTTAGCTTTAAATTTTTGATAACAACCCCTGGCTACGGCCCTGGTTAGCCCCATCCTTTAATATGCTTACTGGATTTGATCACCTTTCTACAACACTCGAATCGTGTCTTTGGCATAACTAGTATAACTAGTATATAAATTAAAATAAATGAATTTTCATATTTACTCATAGTTGGTGGGTTCTGCACTCTCGGTGCTGTGGATGGTCGTGCACAGCGTACATGGAATAATGTTCAAGGACTTAAAGCAAATATTGCGCAAGGAGCAATGTGACGCTTCTATTCTGCTAACAGCGAATGTGCCGGCAGCCAAGAAAATTGTTGTACATGGTCCGTACGAGGGTGAGTCCGAAACTTTGCGATTGGAATAAAATTAAGTTTACTTATTCATGATGTCATTAATACAGATGATGGCAACATACCGTCACAATTTCCTGTACAGGAAGATACTCTATTTTGTCAGCTGCTGAAGGAAGCGCTGGACTTTTACCCAGTGGAGGAAAAGAATATAAGCCACTATTGCTTGGTAGATTATAAAAGCAGTGAGTTTTTGCCGAAGTTGTTGGTATTCTTTTGAATACTGAATTGTTTTATTTCGTTTGCTTTTAGACAAAATCCTGAATCCAAACTGGTACATTCGCGATTTGTACTTTTTCAAACGCATGCAGTATCCGGAAGTGCGTTTGATACTTATGAAACCGGAAGAGTCCTTCTTGGCTTTGCAAAAACAAGAGCTTTCTAAAAAATTCGTGGAAATCGGTAAGGTGCACTTGACTTGGGCAATTCTGAAGAATGTGGATATGGTCGTGCAACGTGTTGTGTTTCTGCACGAAGAATTAATGAAACTGCCTTCTTTTCCGCGTAAGGCTCTGGAAGTTGACTTGGACTTACACCAAAGTGGAGAATATGGAAAGGTAAATAATTGTTTTTTTTTAATGGGTGCAGGAATCTTAACTGAAGTGTCTTTCTAGGCATTGTTGGGGTTGGATGTGCTGCACAAATTTATGTGGGTTCGTTTGATAGCGCGCATGTTCGAGGCTATGGCCGGCAACTTTGCCTATTCGGCAGATATACAGCTCTTCTTGAACGTGCTTTCAGGAGCGGCGATGCTACATGCCGAGGACTCTTGCATTATGCGTTACGTAATGGCTACGTACATTAATGCGGCCTTTAATTTTAAGAATATTTTTTCTACAAATGGCTACTTTATGATTATGCCGACACTGTTGCAAGTCTACTCTTTGCATCAGACGAACAAGTTAATAACCACAACCATTGAATATGCAGTCAAACAGTTCTACCTGCTTAATCGTAAGCCGTTTATATTGCAGATGTTTGGATCTGTATCGGCCATTTTGGATACCGATGAAGAGGGCACCTACGGCGAGGCACATAAGGTATGTGTTATGGAGTATGTTACATAAGCTTGAGTTAGTACCGCTTGCTATGGTCTTAGGTCCAATCCAGTTGTCTGTTTAATTTACTCTTGAGTTTGGAGGATCCCTCACCTGATCCATTGAATATTGCTGAATTGGTTAAGGAGCCAAAACCACTCAAAGCAATCGATTTCTGTTATCATGACGAGGATGGCGATGTGACTGTCTTGGATTGCATAACCCTCTGCGTCATGGTGGTCTCATATTCAGCAGAAAGCACTCGCGGCTACCAGATGTTGGTAGGTTGAACGCTTATTGATTTTATTCTTGTTGCTTTTATATAGAGTTAATTAATATTGAGTTAATATTTATACAACCATGCATATTGCGTAAAGGGTAAATTAATGGCATCATTTTATAAATCACCGTGGTGAAACGCAACGCTAACGCGGCGCATCACTTGGATTTAAAATTTGCATTTTATTAATCACTACGTTATGCGTTAGCTATGTTATGCTATGTTCACACCAGGGGCGGTTCCAGGAATATATTTCGGGGGGGATTTCAAAAATATTTATGTACGTTATATATATAAAGGGTAGTTAAATTTTAAAGGCCGATGTTGATTTTGAATAAAACACAAATTATTAAGGAAATTATTGTCGTTTCTTTTTACATATTATGATAATATTGGTATGGTTCAATTATGCATGGAACAAAATATCGGCTAAATGGCCGCCGCGACCTCGGCGGCACACCTCCATCCGATGGCCCAAATTTTCGATGACGCCGAGGCATAAGTGAGGTTCTATGCCGTTAATGTGCCGAATTGGCGGGGTGCAATAAGGCCAACGGCAATAAGGCCGAATTGGCTTTATTTCCTTTTCAAAGAGAAATAAGGCCGAAATTGTGAATTTGGATTTATTTCCATTTGAAAAGGAAATAAAGCCTAAAACAAAATATAGCAAAATGGTAATAAGGCCGAAAAATAATTTTTGGAAACTAAGGATTATTTTTTATAATTATTTTTAATAAAAAGTACGCACCCTGTAGTCTGTTGTTTGAAAAGTTACTGGACTCAGCGTAGGTACTCAATTTGCAAGAGAACAGTTGCCATTGTCAACCTCAATGTGCTTGTTTTCGCATCAACGCGAAAAATTTATTAGTAGTAGTTCAATAGTGAAGGTGAAGAAGTTTTAATATTATAAGGAATGAGCGCCGCACGGAAAAAACTTTTATTAAAAATCGCGGCGATTTATTATAAACCTGCCGCGCTCATTCTTTATAATATTAAAGCTTCATTAAAAATTTTAGTAAAAATCGCGCATATTTTATAAATTTTCATTCATAACTTTTACGTTTATATTTTACATTTTTTTCTCGACCACTAACAAAAAGATGTATGTTCTTTAGCATTTAAACGATCATATTTTTCGCTTTAAACGGATATATATTTCTATTATTAAAATAAGATATCCTAGTCTTCTCAATAAAAAAATATGTAAATTTTTCAGACTTTCACGATTTTTATCTCCTAAACCATTTGAGACCTACCTATTTTTTTTTTTGCAGCATTAGATTAAGAAGTTCCATACACATTTAAAAAACAAAAAAAAAAAAAAAAAGAAGCGTGTACCTAGAGTGCAATTATTCCAAAATATGTACATTTTTCAAACTTTCACGATTTTTATCTCCTAAACCATTTGAGACCGACCTTTTTTGCAGCATGTGCATTAGGAGCTCCAAATGCACATTTAGAAAAAAAAGAAAAAAGGAGCATGGGCCCTAAAGTACAATTATTCCAATACTTTATATCTTTAATTTTTCATTAAATAAAACTAAAAAGCTTATTTGATGGCGTTTTAATATTGGTTCCTTTTAAAGGGAAATAATTCCAAATTGGCTTAATTTCTTTTTCAAATGGAAATAAGGCCGAATTCGGCCTTATTGCACCCCGGCGCCGAATTATCTCATCCTTTAGCTTTTGAATTGTTGCTGGCTTATCGACGTACACCTTTTCTTTCAAATAACCCCAAAGAAAGAAGTCTAACGGTGTCAAATCACATGATTGGTGGCCAAATGACATCGCCACCACGTGAGATAACACGGCCATTGAATTTGTCGCGCAATAGAGCCATTGTTTCGTTAGCTGTGTTGCAAGTGGCACCGTTCTGTTGAAACCACATATAGTCCACATTCATATCTTCCAATTCGGGCCATAAAAAGTTCGTTATCATCTCACGCTACCGAACACCATTCACAGTAACTGCCTGTCCAGCCTTATTTTGGAAAAAAATACGGCCCGATGATGCCGCCAGCCCATAAACCGTACCAAACAGTCACTCTTTGTGGGTGCATTGGTTTTTCGACAATCACTCTTGGATTATCATTCGCCCAAATGCGGAAATTCTGCTTATTGAGGAATCCACTGAGGTGAAAATCTGCCTCATTACTGAAGATGATTTTCTTCGAAAATTTATCATCCACTGTTGCAATTTCTTGCCACCATTCTGACCGTGTAAATGCAAGTCTTTATGCATAATGTTCATCAACGACGAACGTGAGAGGTGCAATTGTTGGGCACGACGACGAGTTGAGGTGGACGGCTCTTCAGCCACACTATCGCGAACAGCAGCAATATTTTCTGCAGTACGAGCATGCACTGGTGTTTTCATATCTCCTACAGACCTGGTTTGTTCAAATTTTTGCACGATTTTTCCGATTGAACGCACATTTGGACGATTAAATTGACCGAAAAAATCACGAAGTGCTCGATATGCATTTTGATTGGAAAGCTCATTTTCATAATAAGCCTGAATAACTTTAACGGTTAAAATTGAGTTAGTCTGAAATTGAGAAATATCAAATGAAATGCAGAAAAAAAGTTGACATTTAGGTGTGGTTTATATTCAACATCGGCCCTTTCGACCCTTTATATACATTAGAGCGGGATAATTTTTTTTTTCAAAAAATCGTAGGCGTGGGAAGAAACCGTTAGTCTTAAATCTATTTCGAGCCTCTGGTTTTTCAAAAGAAGGTTATAATTTGTGTTTTGCTGCAATATGTGAAAAAATTATTCCACTTATTGGAAAAAACTTTGCTACGAAATAAATAGCCATCCACATTTCACTCCATATTCACTCCATATTCACTACATATGATTGTGTGGTGCTCAAGATTATTTTTTTGTATTAAATACCACAAGCTGACGCTGGGGTGAAGATAATTATAATAATAAAAGTTATTTCTCTGTTTATTTGACTCGAATACAAATATTAAAGGCCAACATAAAACCAACATCAAAATAAATAAAAACTACAAAAACCGGAATTTTTCTCCATTACTGTATAAAAAGGAATTTTAATTCTACACTTCCGATACTATCGAAACTGTGGGTTTTTAAATTAAGACTGTGCTGGATATTATATATGGATAAATATATCCGGTGTTTCGATATATTTTATTCAAAAAATGCGGTGTTTTTGTGATTTCAGGTTAAGATTGTATGTGTGACTGTTTACAGCTACAGGCGCAATATCGCAAAAACAAACAAAAACTGGAACAGAATTCAGTATTTTAGCAATACGTGTAGAATCAGCTACAAACGTTTACAGCATAGGGGTGTGAATATTTAAAGTAAATTATAAAAAACCAATTTTTTTTCTTTTTGGTACTCTTAGCCCACATAATAAACATCAGTACATCACATTTAAATACAGGTTCTTTTCGAATTTAGGGGGGTTTGATCCCCCTGGGGGGTGAGGGGTTTGATCCCAAAACCCCCCCTGGATCCGCGCCTGGTTCACACAGAGAGTTTAGTTTGAGTTTCCAGTACAAAGTAAACTCAACTTGTACTGGAAACTCAAACTAAACTCTCTGTGTGAACATAGCATTACGTGATCACGTTGAACTGTCAGTCAACAGTTTAGGGTTGTTAGATGTAAAAGAAAATTAGCATTATTATTGTAAATTTTTGAAAAATTCAAGACCCTATTGATTTTAACAGCCCTTCCTAACCGTTAAACCATCTTTGAATTAAGCTATGTATAGACATTATTCCAACTGACTTTGTAATAATTGTTTTACTCGCTACATGGTCTCTCATAACATGAAGGGACTTTCTTATGATTTTCGAAGAAAAAAACACATTTTTAAGATTTTTTTAAAAGAAACTATTACATTTATTAACAACTATTACGCCACAGTGGTCCGAGGCTTCGCCACGGACGTTTTTTCTTTATAGAAAAGTTGTATTCCGCGAAACAAATATAACAAATATGCATACGTAGATATAAACTACAAATACATCAAGTCGGATTGAGTCTCATTGAAAGTGTAGAGAGATAGAGCGAAAAAAACCCTTTTAAAAAAAATTCCTGAACATGCTGAAGGTGGTCAGTGAATCCCCATTTAACAAAACTGTGTTGAATTAATTCACCACATCAAAACTAATTTCAACATATTAGAATTTACCAAAGAATTAATAGATAAGGAAGCGGTGTTATTCCGCAAAAGTTTGGTAATTTTCTCATTGGTGTTGGTTAGCACACACATAGAAAAATTTACACAGGACCGCATTCGGATGCAGCAAATAAGAAGGCCCAGCCTTTTGCAACATTACCTAGAATTAAATGAAATAAATTTATAAATAGGATTAATAATGGTGTAAATATACAATATGAAGTCATCAGGTAATATTTACAATCAAACCTGTTAAGCAAAAAAAACATTGTTATAAAGAAATGACATGAAGCTTATGTGAGTGATAGGTGTGAAAGTCAAAACTTCACAAGTTGTGAAAGTTTGTTGTACTTCCACACCACCCTTGAGGTAAACAATTTGGTTCGTTACCGATTTTTTTGGGTGTTCGGTTCCCCTGTAGGCCTATTTCACCCATAAAGAAAAGAAATCATTAGTAAAATATTAATAAACAATTCAGCTACTAAACTTAACTACTAAGCTAAACTACTAAACTACTACGTTACGATACCTTTAACGCTACCGTGAAAAGACACACCGGTCGTCTTTTGTATGCTCTGAGCCCCAAGTCATATCTCACATTCTTAAGAGAGATTGATTGCTCCGAGATATTCATCTCCCGCTACAAGATTTTCTACTTTCACAGCGGTTTTCGCTTGATTCGAGACTTCACCGCCTTGATGGGGGCTGTCTATGAGACACTCGTATTCCGCTTACAAAAACCTCCTACCCCTATTAAAAATTAACCATCATTAACCCCATTATGTGATGTACATATATAATAGGACAAAGGGCTACATGAAATATTTTTAAATAATTTTTTTTCTGTATTTTTTCTATGTCTGATGAGATGTTAAAGATGAGTTATTCTCCACAATTCTATGACCATCCATGCCAAAATACGACTAAACGATATTAATTACCGTTTATTTCTTATTTTTAATTACACCTCTGTTGTTCGTGCGTTTTCGAAGGGAGACACTCGAAGGGAGATTTTTCCAAAATTTTACTGTACTACCGAAGATTATGTTATTATACTAACAGATTATCTCGGTAATGCTAGGTTCTATTGGGTATCAAGAAAATAATAGTATAGGGATGAGCTTGGTGAGCTGCCCAAGTGGACGTGGAAAACACACGAACTGATGGCGTGGCATGTAATTCTGTCACCACCTCCCATTTTAGTACCTGTAAAGAAGGCTTGGACAAGGAGCATTCTGTCAATGACCAAAAGAGTTGAGAGAAGATTAAATATTTTTATCCCCTATTGAATATATGGCACGTCATTGAATACGGTTCAGGATCATTACGTCAATGACCAAAAGAGTTGAGAGAAGATTAAATATTTTTGTCCCCTATTGAATACGGTTCAGAAGCTCCAAATAAGATCTTATTTTATTTTATTTCTTTTTGATTTCTTGTTACAAAATAAAAGATAACCTGAATCCATCCCAAGCAACTGGATTAATAGACCCACTAACATCAGAATGTGACCGTTCTTTGCTCGATTTTTGATTCTATTAGAAGGTTTTCGGCTGTATTTACCTTGAATTAAAGAATGGCAAGAAATAGATTTTTTTTTATTATTGTTTTTTTATATATATTCTTTTTAGGAATGGAAAAGTTTACAAAGAAAATTGGCTATTTTTATTTGAAAATTTCAACATTTCTATCCAAATTTCACTTAGTTATTTTTTGTGCTCCTTCAACAGATTATCCTCGAAGCTATACTCCCATGTTATCTGCAACAAATACAGTCGCCCAGCTACATTCCGTTGCAGGGTAAGTCGGAGCGGGACATCATCTTACAACTTGCGGTAGCCATACGCACTATGGTGCACAATTGCGAGGGTTTGGCAAAAAGCTATAATGGACCTTATCGTAATAGTCCAGAGCACAAAGGTTCTTCGCAACGCAACTGCAGTCGCGGACCGCCCTGTTCGCCGGGTTTAGACTTTGAAGAAGAGTCCCACTCAAAGTACGTTAGTGACCCTAGATCTAAGAACATGATGGACTCTGGCGAAGACTCCGAAATGATACGCACTGAATATCGAAGGCCACGTGACGTGCTTTTATCTGTTGTTAGTGACTTTTTAAGCAAAGCTTCAACGCGCTTACAGGAATTGGCTAAAAAGCTACCAAGCGACACAAAACTGACAGAGGTGCTCGACGTCAAGTGCCACATTCGTCTTGCGGATATTGCGCACTCATTACTCAAGGTTTCGCCCTACGATCCGGAATCTATGGCATGTCGAGGATTGCAACGCTACATGCAGGCCATATTGCCACGCGCCGAATGGTCCAACGATGCTTTACGCAATGCTTTGGTCACCATTTTGCGTAGAATTGATAAAGTTTTCCTGAAGATATCGAAGAAGCCTTCTATACGCCGCAACACTGACTGGGAAGCCGCTGCAGGGTTACTTAAAGGCATACACCAGACGATTGTGCGTCATCCGTATGTGTTGCATTGGCAGCAGTTCAAAACGCTTATCAATACGGTGCAGAATCTGATTGTTAATGAACCAGGATCGGCGGCACCGGATGGTGTGTCAAGCGCAGGTGCAGCTCTTATGTCTCAGAATCCTCCGGCCTTCTTTTGCTCAACGGTGGTGCGCCTGGTCGCGTTACAAGTGGTCAGCCCCGTTGACTGCTTCTCACTTGTTCATATCTGCGGTGGCAGCGCTGAGTTCGCCACACAAGAAAAGGCCGAAGGCTTTCTAATGCATCTGATCATGCCGCTGTGTTTGAAGGTCTGCTCTGGACGCGGAGTGTCGGATATTGGAGAGTTGAAACAGTCTGATGTTTCATTTCTATTGACTGCAGTGCTGAATGCTATGAGTCCACCGGCTGGCCGCACTGGCCAAGCAGTTGCGCAAATAAATCGCGTTGGTGGTGATTTACGTGCGGGTTCCTTAACGTTTACGGGAAGTCGCGACGCCAAGCGACCAGCTAGAATATCAGGTTCATTGTATCAGGCAGCGTTTTTAGCTTTGCGAATTGTCTGCATTTGCTTTGAGAATCGTTTGTCAACGGAATGGTCAAGAATTGTACGAGTAATGCGTGATCTGGGACGACGCAATGAAGCAGCTCCGGATTTGTGGAGTTTTCTTGAATTTGTCGTAACACATCGGACACCGCTTTATATAGTGCTCATGCCATTTATACTGCATAAGGTAGGTTAACAATTTAAATCAATATTTATATCAAGACAATTTTTTCACATCAAACAACAGATTGCCCAGCCGCCCATTGGTGACCACGAACGCCACATGCAGTTTATTATACGTGAGCGGTTAAGAGGCACTCCACCGCAGGGTGGCATTAAGTCCAAAGGAGCACTTCTGCTAGAACTAGCAAGAGAACTAAAGGATCTACGCGACGAGCTGGAAGAAAAACGTTATGGTTGGTTATTGTTTCAAATGCAACAAAAAACTAAGAATTTTCATTTTATTCTAGATCGTGACAGTTCGGATCACACCAAACGAGATACACCTGCCGCTAGTAGCGGTGCTATGGAACCACACAAATCCCAACAACGACCATCGCTGATTTCAATATTTACTGGCACAACGACTGGACAAGCAACCCACTCACATATTTCAGCCGCACCCATTGATTCACGCAGTGGTTCTGGCGGCATTTGCACACCGAGCGATACGCTCTCCCAACAAACATTGCATCCGCCCAGAGAATCATTGTCCAGCAGTTCCACAAACACACATCGAGATCATACGCACACCAGCGAAAGTCACAGCGGTGAAAATGCTGCGGGTTCAGCACCAATGTTGGCAGGAGGAAATGCTGTAGCCGGCTCCAGCCAGGCAACGAGCTCAGCCAATATCGCTTCAGCCTTACCACCTGGACTTGCTGCTCAGCTTTCACACTCACAATCTCTGCAGCAGGCGCCATTTAAGGCGCAACCACCTAAGTTACGTTTTGTGTCATCGGTGGAGTTTAGACATTCGTCGGGCGAAACATCAACCACACCTCTATCGCCTGAGAGTCCAGCTGAGGACAGTTCCGGTGAGCATTCCCGCTCACGCCTACAACGCACAAAAGTATCAAGTCGCAAAACATTTCGCCTCAAGCGAAACCGTCCTACGGTTCACGCAGAAGTCCCTATTGTGGCGCCTACCATCTCGCTCGAAGAGCACCCGAAACCCTTGAGCGAAATTTCTTGGGATTCCGTGTCTCAGACATCGTCCACCTCGGGCTATCGAGATAACAACAGTTTACAAACAGGGCTACTCTCTCCTGACGGTTCGTTGGGAGGTCTGACTTTGGGCCGTTCACCATCGCAACATTCTCTTTTAATGGTATTCGAAGGACAAGATGAAGATACGCTTATTTAACAGTCAAAGGATGATCTGACAGATGAATAGATTGACATGGTAGACCTTGCACGTTCGAAATAATGCAAATAAAGATAAGTTGCGTTGGCGTGCATGATTTTTCGCTATGGTTAGGCAGACTTTAAAATAGATTTAAGTTAATTAATATCTCTGTCGCCTTTGATCAAGAAGTTAAAAATCTTACGTCAATCAGAAAAACTACTAAGCGGGGATTTTGAGATTGAGGCGTGTAAAATTCGACGCGTGTTTGTTATTTTGGTTTATACTTCTTTTATTGGGGTCTTATTTAAGTACAATTTTGTATAGGTGACAGTTTGGTTCTTGGCGAAATTTGTGCATGTTTTGCAGTTTTGAAGACTTTCGAAACTTAGTTTATACATTTTTTTTGTACCAAAGCTTTTGGACTTTATGTATTACACCTATTCAGTCAAGTCTGTCTTAATTCAAAATGGGGTAACAGATAAGTGAGAAAAAAGGACAATCAAGTAAACATGTTCTAAACGTGGAGGAAAGCCGTTGAATGATTTGAACTTAAATCTTAGGCAGGTGTTATGCATTTACTACAATCAATTCAAGTTACTAAACTATCCATTCTAAAAACTTCTCAGTACCAACTAAAACTTTTGATTCGTTAGTATCGATGAATTTTCAATTTCCGTACAAATACAATTTTATTGAATTTCAAATACAATTTTAAAAATTACTGTTATTATAAGAATATTCCTCTTTGTGCTTGAAGTAGCCAGAAATTCTTTTATTTCAATAAAATTTCATCACTAAGAAATTAATAAAATAAAAATTAATTTCTTCATTTGGTCTGGTTTACATTGAGACAAAAACTATTTCGTTTTGAATCGACCATTTCTGTCTTTTACCATTTTTTCAACTACGGGAACGCTAAGTGGACTAAAATCTGCAAAACTGGTAAATTGAACTAAAACTTTAGAGTACGGGAACAAACCTATATTGTTGTGTTGTATTGTATTGTGTTGTGAAAAAATGTATGCATTTGGTTAGCAAATTAATAAAAATAAAAGGTTTTAGTCCAAGTGTTACTTCAATTTACCAGATTTATAGTTTTTAGCACGAGAACCGTTTCCGTACTCTAAAAAATTCCCCTCCCTACCAAAAGTTGCAAGTATTAATCCGAGAAATATCTTCTGGCAAAAATAGTAAAAGTTTCAAACTGCTAAAATCAGCTGTTTGCAAAGAAATTGCAAATGAAGTTCTTTAAAATAAATAAATAAAAACCATTGGAATGGAAACTAGAAACATGGTAAATTGTGTGGAAACTAAATATAAATGTTAATTTAAGAATTAATTCCAATATTGTTAAAAATCTTTAGCATGTCATCTGCACTGCTGATACTCCACATTGAACAAAGGATTTTATTTGACAGTTTACACAATTTTAGATCGAAAAGCGTTCCCGTACTTTTTTGTGTTTTTCTCTCTTTTTGGTGGATTTTTCTTTACTCTCACGTTTTTGACAGTTTTACTATTTTTAGTCCAAAAAATACGGGAACAGACCTACAATTTTAGTCCGAAAAGCGTTCCAGTAGTTTTTCGTGCTTTTCTCTATTTTCAGAGATTTTTCGTTACTCTCAGTTTTTAACAGTTTTACCATTTTTAGTACAAAATGTTTGGGAACAGACCTAAAGTTAAAATAAGCAAAATTATCGCAACTAGCAAAGTTGCCAGAAATCAAATTTCAAAAATAGTCCCAAAGCTTTTTTAAAATCGTCTTTTTGATGCCAATATCGTCATTTCAATGAAAGATAAAAATATATTTTAAAAAAAAATCGAATTAACTTGAATTTTTTATCTATGGATAACATTGGATTATGGATATATATGGAGTCTTTGAGCACCCGTTTGAAATGTATTTTGCAAATGCAACAGTAGGAAACAAAATCAATTTACTTTGATTCCTACTTATAAATTTGAGAGTTAAATTTTTTTATTAAAGCGTTTTGTGGTTCTATATTGTTCAAGAAATATTATTTTATTTTAAGTAGTCAATAACATTCCCTGAAGGGTCTCAATCTTTGAAAGATTTCTGTTTTGAGTTTTGTTTAAATTAATTTTTGAAAAAATTCTTTCTGCATTTGCAGTGGAGTTCGGCAGACTCTAAGTGAACCAACAAATTTTGAAAATGCTGACAGTACAAATCTGTTATCAGTACATTTTACGTTTAATAAGGATTTAAAAAAAAAAAAACTCGGATGTAATTTCCTTTTGAGTATTAAACAACTTTTTAAAATCTAAAAACTCACTTAACTCATTGTCAACAAGTAAAAATAAGTTCCTAGGAGCAAGTTTCTCTTTTCATTACATTTTTCGGACTTATGAATGCCAAATTTCTCAAAACTTGGTCTTTTAAGTCAAATCGTTTTTTAATTTTATTGCATTGTTCAATTTAAAAACACTTGTATTGCTGCAACAACTGCCTCTTGTGATAACCATAGAGTTTGTGATGGATGAAGCATTTTTCTTGAATTGTATTCTAAGAGTTCCATTTCATTCAATGCATTTTTTTTTTCTATTTTTGTTTTTCAAGTAAATTCACAATGGAAAGTTCAAGTCTTGATGGTTGCAAAAAATTTAATTAATTCTTAAATTCAACAATATTTAAAATCACCATTTATGGCACTGAAATCGTCCCATTGTAACATGCACACAAATATGAAATTTTCGGTAAATAAGTAAGAAATCTATTGTAGGCATTTTTTTAAAAATTCGTTAAAAATAGCAATTGTTGGAATCAAAAGCTAAAATTTAGTATAAGCCTTAAGAATTAATGTATTATAACGACACTATATTCAAACGGTGAAAAATTTACTGCGATCACCATGAAAAATGTGACACAGAACTTCAGGCTAAAAAAATTAAAAACTTATTTCAGATTTTATTTATTAATCTGATAAAGTTTTCAAATTTTTCTTGAAAACTTTTCTGTCAAAAAATTTAAGTAATTTATAATTTGTTTTTAGAACCAACACTTTCTTGTTATCCTATCAATACACTACCATTTAAACACCGAATTTCTACACTACTTTATCTCAAAATTTCCACTGATTAAATAATGTTTTTAACGAATCACATTTGGTAAACGAAGCCAAATGAAGGAATATCTATTAAAATTGCAGTAAGCTTTAATAGCGGAATTAAAGGGTTAAATACTAGAAGGATTGAAGTCAATTTCCTTAAAAGTCTTTAAGTTATATCAGAAAAATTATATTGTCATGCAGACAAATTGCTTCATTTTATACCAAACCCCTGACTTAAATATATGCATTTATACAAATTTATAAGACCGTATCGAATTTTAGATTGCGTAGTTTAGCATTACAAGGGTTATAGTACGGGAGGTAGCGTTGCAATTGAACAAGCGATTTTATTTCGGCTGAAATTCATTCCAAGCTACCCGGGTACTCGAACAAAGCTCAAAAAAAATCAAGAGCTCTTATTTATAGCACCTGTTCAGTTATTTTCCGACATTTTTTTATTTTATTTACGGCGAATTAAAATTTTTTGTGTTGAGTTTACGGCGGATTCAGAAATTAGGCTAAGTTGAAAATTTGGGATAAGGACTTTGGGCTAACTTCACACCGTTGAGGAATTGTATTGTTAATAACGATAAAAAACCGCGGTCTGCTGAATGCTTGTGGATGTTAACATCGCCAGTTCAATTTCAAAAGCACTTTGCAACGCTCAAGTTTATGACGCTGACTGACGGTCTTGCCACCGTTATCTATACAGCTGACTATTTATTATCTTTATTATTGTTAAAATATAAAAATTCAGCAGTATAAAATTCATAAGGTATAAAATTACGTGGGATCTGAAAATGCATCTCACAAAGTTTGGCGCGGAATAAAATTACTCATGGCATAATTTTTTTTTTACAACTTTGACGGCCTGTCATATTTAACTCCACCGCGGGTGTGGCAACTGACACTGATTTTGGCGATTATTAAACATAAATCAATTGCTTGCAATCGAATTTTTCGGCATAAAATTCCACAATTTCTGATCATTTTTTTTAAGATCGGTTTTAACCCATCGTTTGTGTCCCGTTTTTCCTTATTACTATTTTGTTTTTCAGGTTTCATAGCCAAATTTAGTAAAAAGGTAAAAATGTTATTCTAACAAAAATTTTGACACAAAAGAAATAGTATTTTGGTCGGTAAATTTTTTATTTATTCATTTTTTTGCAAAAAACAATTCGACCCGGATTAGTGCTTATCTATATCTTAACAGATATATTAGTTAAAATAATATTTTTAAATCTATCATCAGTTCACTTAGTTTTAATATTTTTATACAAAATGTTTGTATCTGCTCAACGTCCAAATCTTTTTTCACTGTGTGTTATATAATTATGTATGTGAAAGAAATTAATTTTATAAAGTATATATGTGTGCTTATTAATACATATAAATATTTGACTATTTATTGATACAAGTCAAGAAAATTTACGATTAAAATCTTCTATTGAAATAAGGTATTTATATGAAAAACTGTTTAGTCGTGTAGTAGAATGTACGTTGTTTAAGTATCATTAAAAAATAAATATTACTGAGTTTTAGAAAAATTACAAATTTGTGCTTTATTTATTGCTTGATACTTTAACACGGTTTTCCTTAACGAGTTTACGCCACTTCAGCCATTTAGCCAGATCCGGGTGATCGCTATTGCCACGCTGCTCCAGCTGCATGTAGTAAGCCTCGCGTAGTATTTTGTAGGCTTGTATGCTGTAGTAGGGTTGTTTTGTCACAGGGTCAAAGTAGCGTGCAGGTAATCTGATAATTAAATAAAAACAAATCAGTTTTATATACAAGGAATATAAGAGTATACAAAACAATAAATATATACAATAAACAATATGAATTATAAATTTAAGCAGTTCATCATAGCATGAAACATACTTTGTGATCGGGCAGAGGTATCCTGTATTTCGTTCAATGCGTCTCGGCTTGAAAATGGACTCAAAAACTTTATCATTTAAATCATTTTCAAATGTTATAAATGTGCGTTCACATTTTGAAGCTGGATCATTCGAGTCTCCCAAATGTGCCGCACCTCTTGTAGGCTTTCGTACTACCGGCATCGTCGTAGAGTGAAAACGTATTCTTGCACCATTGAAAGTACGTTTGATAGGGCGAGTCTTTTTCTTTTCCAGTTCCATTTTTTGGAATTTTTCTGCTCAAGATTTTAGTTATTCACATTTAATTTGACTTGAACCCAAAAAAACTCACCCAAGGACTTGATATTGTCTTCCTCGGTTATTTTAGCTTCTTCCAACAGGTCTTCTTGTGTCGGCATGTACTCCTTTACTTTTACTACTTTCTTCTTGCGTTTTCTGGCTTCGTTTAATTCCTTAAGTCTCGTTTTTGTCTCCAGAGTCTTAAATGCAGTTGATGCACGTATTGACTTACGACCCGAATCGTGAACAGTAAACTTTGGACGAGCTCTTTTATTAATAACTTTTGTAGCTCTCTTTTTGGGATTCTGGCCACCAGCCTTGTTATCCTTTTTTATAGCCGGTTTAGGCTCCTGCACAAGTTAAACAATTAATGATCTCTTTTTAAATTCTCTCAAACACACAAACACCTTATATGCTTTTGTATTGACTCCGACGCGCTTCCTCTTCATATCTGTTGTCTCCTCTGTATCCGAAATTGGCTCATCTTGCTCATCGATACTGAAATCTGAGTCTACGACATCTTCCTCCTCATCTTTTTGTCTATTATTGAATATTTACTTATTGGGGCAATTAATGACAGTCCAAAAAAACCTACATATACTCCCGGTCTTCCTCCTCTTCTTGAAATCCACCATACGACGTTTTGTAGAACTCATCCTCATCTTCATCATCTAATAGCGATGATATTTTATTTCCAGCATTTGAACGACGAGAACGTGTTGCAGCCATTTTATGTTTTCTTTTGTATTAACTCCAGAAATTCTTCTAAATTTTCCTATAAACAAAAACAAATTCTAAAAACTGGAGGCAATTTTATTTAGCGTTAAGTTGCAATTTGTTTGCAGCTATAAATGACAGCTAAATGGAACGGTTGAAATCAGAACATAGCCAATGAACCATGGTGTAATCAAAGGGTGTAATAATAATAAGGTGTTAGTGAATTTTTGACAACGCCAAGAATAGCTTTCTTTCTGTCAAAAAATTGAGAGCGAAAGAGAGGAGCCGTTGATAGTTGTCAAATTGTGCTATACCTGCGACAAATTGGCATAGGAAACCTTGATTATCTTTTGTAGTTTAAAATATAACCATTGGGGATGACACACTCAATATTTTTGTTTACTAGTTTATAAAAATAACGAGAAATATGGATAAGCGAACAACACTATAATCGTAAATTTCAGAGCGTTTGCTCGAGTGAGAGCGCTATAGTTCTCAACGAAAGTGTAGAAAGAGGAATATCAAGATCAGCTGCTATAACTCGTTTAACTGCGATAAACGAGTTTCGGGAACTAGTTTTGACTAAACGCATTTTAAACATAGTTTAGCAGATATCTAAACGAGAAAAAACACTTAAAAGAGTTTAAATGGACCAATGTGTCGCAGGTATTATAGTTTTTATAGGTTATTGTGCGAATGAAGTTTAAATAAATATTTAATACAATTAATTGTGCCGTGTTGTGTTGACAAAAAGTTATTGCAGTTGTCTTCGCCCATTTGCCAAGTTCGTCATTGAATGGTTTTGTCATTTTATCAAAAACGTGCACTGGAAGGTGCCACCGACATGAAGCTTTGGCCAGCATGCAAATTGTCTTGCATTCACATCGACTGCTCCAAGAAAATATCGAATGCCATGAAAGAATGTTCAATACCTCAACTGATAATAGCCATCAAAAGAAGTGGACATGGAATTGAGCTTCGACCGACTGCACGTTAGCTGATTTATTTTCATTCCAATTCACCACCAGCTGTTTTTGACAGGAGCGGGGCGAAAAAATTTATCATTTTGAGAGAGAAGTGTCAAATTCACTAACACCTTATTATTATTACACCATGCAATGAACCAAGGTTGCACAATTACGTACTTTTGAACCATTTTGTATACGTTTCTATTAAAGTGTAGTTATATTAGAAGTAACGTCATGTAAGCTAATGTCACTGCAGCAGTGTGTTCTGTCACTTAATAGGTCTGTTTCCGTACAAACAAGTACGCAAAGTAAAGTTCAAGCTGTGAGAGTAATTTTATTATTTGTCGAAATGAGAGAATTTACCAAAAAGTACGGAAATGACTTCTAGCGAGTTTCAAGCACAAGAACAGCTGATTGCCTAAAAACTTAAGCAGCACCAAATTTATTTATACCAATTTGACATTTTCTTGTACTTCTTGATGCTTGTTCTTATCGTGCTCGAACAAATTGTTCAAGCAAAGTTCAAGCGAGTTTCGAGGCTAGAGAGAGTGGCATTTTGCTTGTTCTTCTTCTCTCTGCGAAGAGATAATTTGAGATAATTTACACAAAAGTACGGAAACGACTTCTAGCGAGTTTCAAGCACAAAAACAGCTGATTGCCTATAAACGTAAGCAGCGCCAAATTTATTTACACCAATTTGACATTTTGTTCTTCTTTATGCTTGTTCTTATCGTGCTCGAAGAAATTGTTCAAGCAAAGTTCAAGCTAGTTTCGAGGCTCGAGAGAGTGGTATTTTGCCTATTCTTCTTCTTTCTCTGGCTCGAAAAATGTGTATAGAAACGCCTTCAAGCAACTTCAAGTAACTTGAAGTGCGTACGGAAACAGACCTAATGTTTCAACCAATACATTTCGTATGCAAGTGATTATAGTAGACGTAACGTAATGTGAACGGGACGTAAGAATTCGTGAATTTTGGATTTCTGCGTTACATTACGTTACATCTTGTCAAACAGCTGATGTTTGAGGTTGGATTCGTCTAAAGCAAACACAAGTTTTCATGAAATAATTTCGCGGAATTTTTTGTTAAATTATTATATTTTGGTTTTGTTTCGTTTAATTTAATAAATTCTCGGGCACGATTACGATTTCCATGGCCCCAAGATCTGAATATGCAGTTTTGAAGAGCTTATTGAAAAAATAAGATTCACCGAAGGATTTATCGATAAATCGATTAGTTATCGAGCTATCGATTTTTAAAAAAAATGTTTGCTATAAGAAGTCTTAATGTAAATTCGACTATATCTATGCTAATATTTGACCGATCGGGATAATTTGGGTATCATTCGATAACAAACTTAAATGTCTTAAAAATAATCTATAAAA